>VZTB01010198.1:990849-1134160 GCA_013397245.1 Thryothorus ludovicianus | reverse complement strand
TTTGTTGCCTCACATTCCTAAATATAAATTTGTGTGGTTTTGTGGCTGAAGTGCCACACACAGACAAGATACCTACTTGAGCATCAGACCTTAAAGCTACAGAATGCAATTGAATTCTACCATACAGTGAAAAAAGCCCCAAACACACCCAGTATGCCTCATACGTGAATGCCAGTGGTCAGTGTAGGAGCATAGATGACCACAGACCTTATTGCTTTCCCATGTCACCCTGGCTTTTTCTTGGATGTTGCTCCATTGCCTTTTTAGTTAGATTTACTTTTCATACCAGCCCGCTTGGTGATTAACAGACTGAGCAAGAAGCAGAGACTGTTTCTGCATTTCCAGAGCACATCAGCACAGTTATTTAGCACATGGGATTGCATGATTTTGATTCACTGAGAGCTCATGATGTTCTCAAACCCTCATTCCACCATGGCGATCAGCTGGCCCATTTTTAATAGTCAGGACAGTGATAAAACAATATGCATGCAGGCACACTGATTAATTCAGGTTTTCCCATTGGGATATGCTCTGCCTTCACTCATCCAGGTACTTTCACTCCCTTCTAAATTCCCTTCCCCTGCATTTCAGGAGGGGATTAGACAGTGCTGGCATTAAAGACGCTGGTGGAAATTACCTGCTTCTGCAGAAGTTATGGAAAGGCTGGCTAGAAAACACAGCTTAAAATGGCCCTGCAGCCCCAGAGAGCAAAAGGTAGAATCTTTCAAACAGAGGTGATCAAATACTAGGTATTACCTGGTCAGGTGAAAATGTTATAGAGGATAGATTGCAATTTCAACACAGAGAGCACACATCCTATGAAGTTTTAAAATACATGTGATCTGTAGAATTCAGTGCCTTTTATTTGTTCTCTCCTTTAAACTAAAATCAGTTGATTTCAAAGGAAGAGCATGGTAGGGTGGGGGAGGAATCAATGTCAGGTGTTCCTGTAAAAAAGGAAAGTACCTATGAGGTGGATGAAAAGTCAGTTTATCTTCTGCATGTTGACCTTGAGGAGCATGGCCTTTCCATTCTAGGATCCTTTCAGGATGGCATGGCTCACCTTCTGTCTAATCACAAGTGATAAAGTCTGAACCTACCTGGAAAATGCTGGCAAATGAATATTTGGTCACTTTATTAGAACAAACAAAGAACAAATGTCCCTTGACCTTCTTCAGGCAACTTTTTTTTCCTGTTTCTCCATTTCAAAGTGACTAATGGGAAAGATGGATGCAAAGGACAGTGTAGGGCTACAAACAGATCTTGCCCCCGTCTTGCTGCACTGCTGGTGAGGTACATGGCTGCTCCTCTCCGTCGGATCCCACTGTTTTAGTGCAGTAGGTTTGTGCCTCACCAACCAGCTCTCTGCTGAGGGAACCAGAAGGTAAAAGAGAGGCCACAGAACTATGCAGCAGCTTTGCAGCAGATGTTTTCAGTTAATCACCAGGACGCTGCTTAGAAGCAGAGTTTTTAGCACATGGGATTTAGTCCATTGCAGGGGGCATGGTGCACGTGTGTACCCCCCATAGGTGTGCCACAGGGCTCAGTGCATGAGACAGGCTTGTTAGCAGGAGAAGGTTGAGACATATAAGAGGCAAGAACTGGAAACTTGGATATTTTTGCAGATTTCAGAAAAGACTGCTACCCTCAAACCAACCTCAGTGGTATATGGTCGAGTGAAAAACAAATTCTGGATCCACTTTCACAAATTCATGCAGTCTGGACATGTGAGAGAAGCAGTAAAATTTTCACATCTTTGTTTCGGCCTGCTAAGGTTTTGTCAGAAGAATTTGTCTTTAAATAGGTATTTGTGATGCTGTCTGTAGTGACCCCTACTCCTGACAGCTCAGAGTCCATGCCTATCCACTCTGTGTCCCCCTCTTTGCAGGGCAGTAGGGCATCCCCATCCTGGAATGACTTACATTGGGCAGCACATCAGGAATTGCACATCAGTGGGCTGGAAATCTGGAGATTTGCACTCACTGAAGAGACTGAGAGCTGTTTCACCTGACTTTCACAGATGTGGCCATTACCACCTCCTCCCAATCCACCCTGGCACAGAAGTGCTAAGAGCAGACATCCAAGTTCTTTGTTTTTCTGCCGATCTAAGGAAACTCTTATTAGTTTTTCTCCCAGTGAGGGCGTATGTAGCAGCTTTGCATGCAAACAGCAATTACTGGCAGGATAAAGGATTTTAGCTGGGTATTGATTTTAAGTCAGGGAATTTTCTCTGGCTGAGAACTTGTAGAATTTTCTCACTACATACATATATAAGGAATGGCATAAACTCTTGACATTTGACGCTGTCAGAATTCCTTTCCAGCCCCTTTTCATTAAATGTGATCCCTTTAACAGGGTTGTGTTTTGTTTGGTATTTTTTTCCCAATAAGAAAGCAAGGGCATACAAAAGCATAGAGTATAGAGGTGACAAAGGAAGGGAAACTTGTATTTTCTTGAAAGCATACCAGCTTGCAGTATGAAATTGAAGACATTTGCCTTTTTATAGTCCTGAACCATGAAAATAATTTTAAAAATGCTCTTGAATACTGGTCTGTCAATGCCTATATCTACGTCTTTCCCTGTTTGTTTTTAGGTATTTAAAAACACTGGTTTATGTTAGTTCTTTGTCTGCCTTCAGGGATCTTTACTCAGCTGAGCTTGTCAAAATGTCTCCTACAGATTTTCCAATTTCTGTCTCCATTTCCATTAGCACTTTTGGATGAGTGTCACTTGGAGTTGGTGCCTTGTCAATTGGAATGATCTCTGACCTTTTAATAACCACTTTGAACTGTTGGCTGCATTGGAGATATGCCAAATAGGAGAGTCTGTTGATACTCACTTTACATCCGCCTGCCACTTTTATTTAGGGACAGAGGTATTTGATACAGCCCCTGGGAAATTTGGGGAAAGGAAATACTTCTGATAAAGTTAACAGACAATTTGATGTCAGTACTGATGTATACAGATGTAGCCGAAAGAGGAGATGTGTGGATGAATTAATTAGAAAATGGTTCTCCTTGTGACTACCCGAGGGTATCCCTATGTGCTCAGCATATAGAAACATCAATTCAGAGGAGCCATGCTTCCTTATTAGTAAACCAACACTTTTGGCACTAAAATTCTGTCATTGGAGAAACCTGTCTGAAGAGATCAGCAAGTTGAATGACAGAATGCAGCATTTCTCCTGAGACTGAGCAGCAGGGACAGATAAGCAATTTATTCTCTGTTCAGCACCTGCAGGCTGATGGGTTGCTGCCCAGTTTTTAAAGCCATTGCTGTTAAAAAGCTAACACTTGCCAACAATTATTATATAATGCCCTCTAAACTACTTCATGTCTTTCTCTTTCCATGTGTCTGCCTACATTAGCACATGGATGTGTTCCCTCCCTTACTGATGTGCTGCCTAAATGTAAAGTGCAGCCTCGTTTTCTGGGTTTTCTAAGTGTTGGTGGAGTATGCTAGTTGGTGATTACCATTTTTAAGATACAGATTTAGTAATGGAGAACTGTTTTGTCATGCCTAGCAAAATCTGACTTTAGTAACTCTTTGTATAAAGTATGGTAGTTCTTGATCTCTCAGCCCTGATATTCCACTAGTTTCCTAGTGAGGGCAAGGTAATTTCTAAAATTACCAAATTGAGATAAATGCTATAGAGTTTCAGTGTTGCCCCAACAACATATATTTCTTTTTTATAAAAATAGGAGAAAAAATAAAAAGTATTTTCTAAAAGTTCCTTTTCACTAATGTTCTACCTTCAGACATTTAGCTTAAGTTAGCGAACCTGTGTTCCCATACTTGTCTAGTACAGAAACATCAAGAAAAGCTGAAGAGCTGTCAGGTGCATCTGATCATCCAAAATTGCAAATTACTCACAGCTTAGAGTCTTCCAGCTGTATTCCTCAGACGAAGGATCAGGTGGAAGTCCTTAGTCAAACTCCACCTTAACTTCAAGCAAGGATCAGGTGGAAGTCCTTAGTCAAACTCCACCTTAACTTCAAGCAAGGATCAGGTGGAAGTCCTTAGTCAAACTCCACCTTAACTTCAAGCAAGGATCAGGTGGAAGTCCTTAGTCAAACTCCACTTTAACTTCAAGCAGGTCCTTTTGCACTTCAGCAGCTTTTTCTGCTGTGGAACCTCGGGGAAGCTATTGAGCAACACACAGGTAAGAGCATGGGCTGGGTTACCTACAAATTCATTTTAGTGTATTTTTGTGCATCTACGTAGGCTTTGTGACAATATGAAGTATGGAGAACTGTTTGATTCTATCTCTTACCTTGCAGGGAAGTTCATCCTTTGTGTTTTCCTTTGCTTCCCGTTTCCCAAAAGAGGGTGAAGATGTGTGTTTTAGCCTTACACTTTCCTCTGAGGCTTCCTTGGTGTCTTACGGCCTCTGTGTAAAGGGAAGAGATGTGCCACAACACAGTAACGATCAGAGCCATTAACACTTGTCATACTTTGAGAAACACTAAAAGGTTTAGGAAAGCATGGATTTCTCAGGGCTGAAGATGGTCCCCAGGCAATCACCTCGAAGAAGAGCTGTTCATTTGCATAACTGATTTAAAACATAGGATGTTAAAAAATGTTTGAGGCTCTCAGGGCAAAGAACATTTGTGGGTAGCTGTTGTGTGGATTTCTTGTTGGATTTCTCAGTTGAAAATGGGTTGTAGGAAGCATGTAAGAATAGATGTCAGCAAAAGGTTATTTTTCATTAGAAAATGTTTGAAAAAATATTCTTATGTGTATTTGTTTTTAAGAAGCCTTATCTGATGTTAATATGGCTTCCAGTTTATACAGCCATTCCTACCATCCACAGCAATGGGTGGCAGTGACTGCCTGGTGCAGCATGGCTCTGTTTTCCATTTGGGCAACTGAGCTGGTGTTTGCAGGAATTCCATGAATGGGAGAGGGACATGGGTTATTTCTGTGCTCCTTTCCAGTGGACTGGCATCCTTGCTTTGCCAGGGTGTGTCCCTAGAAAGGCTCTTCTAACCTTACCTTTTTGAGAGCAGAGGATAGATATTAAGGCAGATTTCTGACTTCAGTAGAATAGTGGATTTGAGTGTCTGAGAAATCACATATCAGACATTCCCTCCTAGTCTTTTTTGAAGTGTTTGTCTTTGCAATTGAAGTGGGTTCATTCCACGTTTCCCTTGACTTCTGAAAGGTTATTCCTGGCTGATGGCAGAGTGCTTGAGCAAAGTGCCTGGTTCACATGACATATATGGGGCAGGAGTGCTGAACAGTCAGTTGGTAGTATAGAGTTATTTATAGTTGAAATTTGACATTAGACTCAGGTTTTTTATGGTTGTATTTCATAAAGCAAATAGACATAGCCACAGAGCACACTATGCTGTGGCAGCTCTGTAAAAAGGAATAGGTAGAATATTACTGAGCCCCTGAATAGAGAGAACTTGTAAAGTTGAATTAAGTTCAGAGGAGCAAATGAGATTTTCAAGGCATGCAGAAGTTTTACTTTTCATTCATTTTGATGCAATGTGTATCCAAATCCCTCTGAGTAGCTCAAGCTCATTTCTACAACCTGTGTCCTCCCACTGACTTGAAAGAAATATCATCTATGTGAGAAGATGGGGTCGGCTTTAGGTTAGTCTTGAAGAAACTGTACCATGCAGCACAGAAAATATTGTAACCTACAGTAAATAATAGATGATTTATATGATGGATGGCTATCTGGGCATAGATAAAAGGAGGCTTAGTGTTTTTTTATGGACAAAAAGAAAATGTGTGCTGCTTCCTTCTCCTCCCCCCAACTTTACAGTGCTCAGTTTCTAAAGAGGAGAAGAAATTCTTTTAAAGTGATGCTCTTATGGTCCTAGATTGGTCATTTGTTCTGAGTCTTCCACAGGATTCAGTGTTACTCATATTATCTTAACAAGGTATTTTAAACTATCTTTATTGAGGTAATATATGTCAATTACTGGCTCAGGGAGAATATTTTGATTTGTAATATTTTCTCCAACACAGATAATTAATAGATATCTCAAAAGGGTTTCATACTATTTGGCCTGGACAACTTGTAGTTTTAGAGAGCTAGTTGTAATAGTCCTAAGTGAAAGCAAACATCATAAATATTGAACTCCAGCTGAAGCATATGAGTCTAATTAAACAGTAAGGGGAGCTTTGGTGTGTGTCTGCAGCTGAAGCTGTTTCTTAGAAAGACTTATACTTCGAATCTATCTTTATTAAGGCCTTGTCCAAATGATAAATATACGCTGCCTGCTTGGTATCTGCCACTTGGAAATAAATCACTTTAGGATTGATTTGCTAACAGCTTGCTTCACTCCGTGTCCTGCTGCCCAGGAGGACATGCTGGAGTTCTTCACAGAAGCACACAAATAAGTGGAGCTGCTGAGAGGAGAAAGCCAACAGCAGCGTGACAAAGCACTGCATGTTCACTGGCACAGGTGTCATTGTGGCTGTCATGATTTAAAACTTGTGGAAGTGCACACATTACCAGAGCTTTGCACAGGGTCTTCTGATAGCCTGTTTTCGAGCTTGTTCTGCTTCAGCACGGGGATGGAATATGGATGTGAATGGCTCCACTTCCCACCTTCCTGCTCCCTAAATTATAAAATGGCATGTGGAGAGCAGCCCAGTTTGCAGTCTTTGCTGTGATCAACCACTGGGCTATAAACCAGGTGAAACCTGGATTGCTTGCTGATTTTGGGGGCAGCTCGAACAAAAGGTTTGGCACAATGAGGCTATTCAAGACAAGAGACTGCTTTTGTGCAGGGTTGAAGTAAAATCCAAAATATGAAAACTTCCAAATGCTATAAGCTATATTATTTGCTCTGAAACTCTGATTCATTTCTATTGCTGTGGCTCATCTAATCTCTATGCAGAGAGATGCAGCTACAGTGTGAGAACCTTGGTGGAGAAATGACTCGTGCAGCAGCTGAGGCTTAGACAGCACTGGGCAGCAGCACTGAATAGACATTTCTTCTCCAGCCTGGCACAAAGCCACCCTCTCTGGCAAGGGCCTGAACTGGGACCTAGAGCAGCCTCTGTGTCACAGTGTCCTTCACCCAGCTCCTAGGAGGACTTTTGTTTTCTTGTGAGAGAGAGCAGGAGGACTGCATTGCTGTGTCAGCATAAATATGGCCTAAGTGCTTTGAAAGGAAAGTAGGAACCATTGCTAAAACCTCACAGTTCTTACTGGCATCAGCCTAAGTGGGACTTAAATGTGCTTAAATTAGGCTGAAGTGCTCTATGCAACTGGAGTGATGCATGTTTAAAGCTGAAGCTTGAGTAAGTTTTTGACTGACTCTGGATCTAAAAATGATTTTATAGAAGTGATTCTGAGAACTGGTAGAATTGAATAGATGGTGGGATCTCTTTGTAACTTTTAAACAGTATAGTACTAGTTGATAGAAACATACTTTTTCTCTAAAATACTGTTTTTAAAAAGTCTATTATGTTTTGTAAAATTCCTTTGGGGTTTGCCATAATATTACTTAAAAGGGAGTGTAATGTAGTGCTTGATAGGTCTGTGCTACAGCCTGATTTTCATGATAGTACCAGCTCTGTGTTTGTGACATTGTATTTTAGAGAATAAGAATTACACTAAAGTGCAGCAATTTTATATTACATACAAACAGAACTTCAGAAATCACCTCTTTAACCTGAAAAACCCCAGGAGCCTGATTTCAGAGTAAATCAAATAGAATAGTTTTGCATTTTGATCTTCTACCTGGTACACAGAGCTTATCTGAAAAACTCACTGGCGTTTCTCTGGGAAGCTATGTAGTTTCATGGTGTAATAGCTGAAGTCAGAAACCTTGTTTTGGACAAATTTGTGCAGGAAATTTGAGAAAATTGTAGCTAAAGGCTGTTGTGAAAGAGTTCAGGTTGTACACTTTACCTTCTTTCCCAGTTGGGGTTGTGACAGGTGATTTCCAGGTTTAGGAATCCAGTAGTGAGCTCCACTGATATTATATGGAAAGAAGTAACTAGTTCCCATGTTTCACATTAATTTGAAAATAAGAAAACAAAAAGGTCAAATTTTCAAGATACTTTTTGCAAAGACTTTGGAAATATGAGGAAAATAATTAAAGTTTCTTTTCCAGAAAAAAAATTCTCCCCTGTATACTCAATTCTGTGATTTACGTCTCTTTAAAAATATACGGAGAAACTTCTAGCTACAAGATACTGACTAGTAGAGTCATGATTTTAAAGCTGAGAAGCATTTAAGTGTTTTTTCAAATTAACAGCTTAGGAGTTTATGGCTATGACAGGTGAACATGAAATAATCTTTTAGACATTGTGGGGTTCCTATTTTTCCACTAAGGTACTGACTAGAGCATGTAATTAGCTGTGCAAGTTATGCTTCTTGGTGCAAAGAGAATGTTTCTGTTCAGTGTTCCTGGTGAAAACTGATCTATTTTGAGCAGGAATGGAATAAGGACAACCTTTTTTTTTTTCATTTTATTTTTCATATGTGTTTGCTTGAGAGCAGTATCAATATTGAAATGTTGTTTCCAGATTGTGGTTGAATCCAGGAAGTTGTAATGAATGAGTGGTGATTGGCAATTTTCTTCGCCATGTTTATGGGAAAGCATATGGGTTTCTTTCTAATTTCATTAAGTATTGGTTCCTGTAATAGATGTCTCCCTTAAAGGCAGCAGCAAAATCAATATTAATGATTGCTACAATGGATTGTGGGTGTGCATGTATTTTCCTAACTTTTCCAGCTTCCTGTTTTCTTTGCTGATTTGCATATCCTGAAGGCTGACTTGCAGCCGAGCTGTTGTCTCTGGGAGGAGACCTGATGTGTTCTCAGTTTGGCAGCATTTTCCCTCAGATTGTCCCTGCAGTCCTGGCTGCTGCCAGGAGCTCAGCATCATCTCTGTGCTTCTCTTCTCTTCTGAAAGGCCATTTGCAAAGAGGAGCTGACGTTTCACGCCAAGATCTGGAAGTGATTCTGCCCAGTGGCTGTTCTACCCAGGAATCTGTCGGCTTTTTCCTGGCTAATTCTCTTCTAACTGCTCCTAATTACACAGAAGAGGCTGAGGGAGAAAGAGAATGGGGGGTAGAAAAATTTTTTCAGTTAAAAAAAAAAGAAGAAAAAAGTAAATGCCATGCCTTGGCTCTGTTAGCTCAGGGTTTTTAACCTCCTGAGGCAGGAACGGCTGATCTTCCCCAGAGCAGTCCTAGGCTGAGCTGGGCTGTGCCAGGGCCCTGGAAGTGCTGCTGAGGATGAAGCGCTGTCAGCATCCCTGAGGGGCTACGGGAGATCTCTCCTGTGCAAACTCACTCCCAGAGAGGAAAGACAAGTGGTTGCTGCTCTCATGTAGTGGAAAGGCATGGCAAAAATGCTCCCAGTTATTTTTATTTTTATTTTTTTTCCAAGATCCTAGAAACTTAAGATTTAAAACGATCTGAAGTTTTCTAGCAGTGTGGTTATGTGAGCTGCTCAAGTTCTTCCCAAACTAGCTCCAGCCCTCCTCTGGCTGCCAGCTGTTTCCAGCACTGCTCAGCCAAACTTTCCCAAACTGGTTCAATCTTCAGCTGGATCAATGAACAATGAACGTGTGATGTGCGTGCAGGCAGTTCCTCAAATGCACTTGAACAAAGCACTATATGTTTTAAATTTTTTTTAACAGCTCTTTTGGAGAACCAAATCCACCAATAATCAGACATTTTTCCAACACCACACAAGCTAAATTAAAGGAAAATCCTTTAGTTAAAATCAGAAATCCAGAGACATGGAAAATTGAAGACCCATTTTCACTAATAACCTGGAGCAAAGAGTAAGCTTGTGTTTCCACAGATGCTGATCCAAAATAGGTTCTTTCAAAAACCATAAAGCCCTACAAGCCGCAGGGACATGCAGACACCCCTGGGAGCAGAGAAGCAGACAGCAGGCTGTCCTGGTTTAGGGCAAATTTGGGAGACGGAAAGAAAGGAAAACAAACAAACCTCTAGATGGACCACCCCTCCCCTTAGCTGAATCGGGATAGGAANAAAAAAAGTTCAAGAAAAGGGAAAAAAAAAAAAACGCAGTTCGGAGAACTTCTCTGCCTCAGCTAGCAAAATACTAACAAAAAGCAAAGGAGAGCTCTCTTCTGCTGTCCACACCCTGCCAACCACACAGGCTGTGAGTGAGTCCGAAAAAACTGCAGACTCTTATCTTTATGTTTTGAAAACAGCTGCCTCAGGAATTCCAGTGTGTCTTCTTCACTCTCAGATCCAATTTTTAAAGGTACAACACTTATTTCTGAACTAAACAGATGAATGGGGATACAATTTAGCATCAACCCAGGACACAGGCATAAACTACACTGAAACTGCAGCTAATAACAAACATCTTTTGTCCCACATACAGGGGGTGCAGGGATAGATGGAAGGAAGAGGGGATCCTTTCCTTCTGGCTCCAGTGGGGTCTTAGCTTGAGAACCCACATCTCAGACACCTCAAAACAGCTACTGCCACCACGGGGCTCTCTACTCCTTCCTTGGCCAGTCCCAACACATCTCTCATGTTGAGACAGTTTTCTGGCTTTGTCCTGCCTAAATTGATGATAATTAGGTATCAGCATATATATAGTGCACTCCTGTATGGCTCGAGTAATTCCCGTATGGATTTAATTAATTAAGCCAAGCACAAATGTGTAAATTTTGTACTTGTAAAAGTAAAGTGCTGGATTCCATTTTCAGAAAAGTTTTATTCTCTGAAACTGTTAATGTATTTTCTCTGCTATCTCACTTTAAATGAACTCATGAGTTAAGAAGAGTGACAGAGAATAAATTATCATACAGCTGGTAGGAGTGAGATAAATAAAAGAATATACATAAAAAATAAATGGATTTTGTCCCTGTGTGTGTGCAGAAGAACCAGGCCTTGATGATGAAAGGCTATTAACTAGCTTAGTGTAATTAACTGTTTTAGTACTGCTTCAGGAAGAGAGGTTTATAGTTATTTTTTGAAGTTAAGTTTCACAAATGTGCAGTGTGGAATAATAGCTCTTTTGTACTTGGAACATACATGAAGAAGGTGGGGACAGAAGGGCTATTTCAATCCCTTGATTTTTATGTGGTTTTTTTTTTTTTTGCCCCCCAAGAAAGATCTCTCAGCTGAAAAAAAATTGCCAGTGAAACAGAGACTCTGAAACTGAATTTGGTGCTCTGAACATCATCTTGCAATAATCTCTGGGCCAGTGGGAAGATCCCTGTGTGTGTGTCAATCTAGGGCCAGTCAGTAAACATCCAGTATAAAGAGCACGTTTCATCCTGAGATGAAGGCAGGAGAAAAGGCCAGCTCCTGATTCTCATCCCAGTGATTCATGGCTTATATTGAGTTTGTGAAATCTGCTGCTTGAAGTCAAAGGAGGAGTTGTTAGAAAGCCTTTGAGTTGGTGTCATGAAGCTTCTTTGGCTTACCTGAGGAATGGTGAAACCCAATCTGCCCCTCACCAAAAAATAGATGTGCCAATCCAGACTGTTTAAGCCATGGCACAACGCTGGTGGGGATTTAAGATTCTGGCTGCAAAAAAGGGAATAGGAGGAAGAGCATTGTTGCCAGAAAAACGTGAAATTACTATGCTGTTCTTCCTTTCATCCACCCGCAGGAATCTTACCCCAGCTCTTCGTGTGCCTTTTCTTTTAATCCAGAAAATGTGCACAGATATACAATTTCAATAGTGAAGTTTAATAAATGGGTACTTGAAAGTAGTTCCAGATTACCTGCTGAAAAGCACTACAGAAATGAAAAGAATTATTGTTATTAGTCAGTGTCATTCTTGGTGAGGGCTCTAAGCCCCCCATTGTGCTGAGATTTTTCTACTGAACAAAGCACTGACCTTATCTTTTCTCCTACCAGCTTCCTTGCACTGGAAATTCTAGTGTAAGGAAAGGGTGGACTCAAGATTTAACAGGATTGAAATTTAAATAGTATTTAAATTTATCTTGAGACTTATTTCCTAGCCAGCTACTTGTGGTTAATTTCCAGGTTAACACATTTCTTTGAATATATTTCTTGTATCACTTGAAATTTCCTCTTGTTCTATATCTTGAATTCCTTAAGAGCGAATGATTCATTTCACTGATATTTCACTAATATTTACTCCTGTCACTTTTCCTTCCAATGGTCTTGAAAGAAGGTTGTGCAGAAGGGCACAAAATCCACCCGTAGAAGAAAAAAGTGCTCATCTTTGCCTACAAGGTGATGTTATTGTCAGGGAATGTGAATAATCCTTTTTTCTTTTCTGTAAAGGTCTGATCTTTCTTCCCCCATCTAAGATAAAATCGTCTGTCTGTCCTATAAATGCACAGTGAAGTGTAATTTCACATCAGATCTTTGTCCTGTGGTCTGGTAATGTGATATTCACCTGAAGGATAAGAGAGCTTGACAAGCTTCAGCTCACCAAAATGGTAATGTTCATCACTGCCTGAATCTAATTTGAGCTTCCTTCCGAGTTCGTTTTCTGGGGAAGCAGAACTGAGACACTGAATATGTAGAGGACAGGCTGTTGAAAGAGATTATTACAAAGAACTGGAGAAAGAGAGCTACCCTCTGAGGCATGGAGTATTTTCATTCTTTCTCCTGTTTGCTGTTAGAAAAATCAGTTGAGCCCTGGGACTTTAAAAAAAGCACTAAAGTAATCTGATTCTTGGGCTGTTTGGTTGAGATTTTTTGTTTGTTAGAGGGTCTTTTTTTGGATCGAAGAGCCTTTGCCAGTGTATCTGATTTGTGTTTTCTGTTGAGCTGTGGAGAACTGTAGTGGTGGTGTTAAACAGTTGTTTGTTCTATTCTAGTAGGTTTGTTAGTATGCCTGCTACACTTTTCATACTTGCTTTTTCTAATGTATATATGAAACACATTTTTTTTTAAATTTTGCTCTGAAAATTTGTATGAGTTGCTCTTATTGACCTTCTTACAAACTTAGACAAACTTTAATTAAGTCTCCTACACAAAATCTCTTATAAAAGAAGAAAAGGTCAGTATTATAGCTATTTTTGTTTATATCAATCTGGGTCAAGGACACTCAAATATTTTGAAGACCTTATTGATAATTTATGAGTCATTTGTTCAAAGGTCAGATCTATCACAGATTGCAGATCTTTTTTCCTGTTATCATCCATTTTCTGTTTAGATCAAGATGGGACAGCCTGTTCTCACAATGGTAGTCCTAGAACGATGTGCTGCTCATTAAAGATGAAACTGGCTTGTAGAAGTCAGTGGGGTTCTGCTTATGATGGCTTCCAAAGGTAATGGGCTGAATCTTCCATGCATTGGCAAAAGTTTATTAGCTTCAATGGAGCTGCTTGTATGGGCTGGGAATCTGATGGGGATCTATGCCTCATTTATTGTATAACATTTATGTATCGTAAAAAAGCCACCACCAAACCACCAAAAAAAAAGGAAATAAAAATAAATACCCAATAGGCAGCACGTTTGAAAGCTGTTTCATTGGACATCTGTGCAGTGCAGGTGTAAAACCTATGGTGAGCATGCTTTTTCAGAACATTTTACATTCAAATAAACTTATGTCACACAGAGAGATGTTCACTCACTAATTCTCTTTCCAGAGGGAAAAGCAGAATTTGACTCATTGCCTATAATTCCTGAAAATGCATGAAAGCTTGTGAGCAAAGCCCTGTTTATAAATTAAACAATAATACTAATTCATGTGGAGCCTGGCAGGCAGGATGTGACTGAGGGATCTGTCTGATGTGCTTGCAGCACACCAACCTTTGGTCCTTGCCAGTCGGATTAGGAGCAGCATTTAAAACAATCACATAGCAGGATTGCCACAAAGGTTTGTAATAATGATTAGGAAACACATAATTAAAGCCACTCCCAAACTGGAAAAGCATTCTCAGCAGACTTCAGAAACTCTAAAATGCTTGTTTATTCAATAATTATGGAGCATAATTATGGTAATGAGGTTAGCTCAGATTTACATGTTAGCAATGCATTTTAATGATCTGATTATACAAAAGTGAGATACAATAGATTAAATTTTATATGGAAAATTTGTTGCCAGACTGGAATCATAAGACAACTCCCCTTCTATCCCCAAATAGATTTATAAGAGCTCAGGGAATTACCATGTAATAAATCCTGTGCTTGTAATGAAATAACTAGAGCAGAAAAAACTTTAAACCATTGTATGAATAGAAATCCCCAGCTGCAGAACTACTGCTGAGTGACATTAAAGCATGTAGTTTTCTTTTTCTTCAAACTATTTTTAAAAATATCACCAAATGGGCTACAGAGTCCTTGGAGACAATTTTGCGAAGAACAGTCGCTGCCTTTGTTTCTGAACACTGAAGTTAGCAAGTCTAGATAAAGGAATGACCTTCCTGTTTTCTCACCCAGCTCTCATCTTTTCTTTCATCTGTCTCATCCTTTCATCCAGTTTTTGCTTCTCTTGCTTTCATTCAGTGATGTTCTCTCAAAAAGCCCTGTTATGTTTTCTACCAATAACATTTGTATTTCTGCGGTTAGAATTATTTTATTTCCTTCATGTATGGCTTTTTTGCTTTCTTGGGCTCTGTAAAGCTTTCAAATCTTATTTTAAATGAACAATATAGTCCCTTTAATTTTTGTTTTGGTAATGCTATATTGTCTTTGACTCATTAAATGTCCTCCTTTTGTTCTCTATGAAGTTAGTGATTTATTTTGTGCGGCATTGCAGCAAATTGTATGATCCTTAAGCTAGGGAAATCAAAGCAAGGCTGCATGTGATGCACTAACTGGCAAAGGGGAATAACTGATACATTCTGGTTTTATTTGAGCAGTTTCATTGTTATGTGGGTTTTTTTGTTTTGTTTTATTTGGTGGCAAATAATTACACATTTAGGTGGAATAATGTGAATAATAATGAAATTGTGAGTCTTAAGCAATACTGAGGATGTTTGGACTCAGACATTGATGCTGTTTGTCCACAAGCCAGAGTGATTCATGCTGGTTTTGTCACTGGGATTCAGTTTAGCTCTGCTGGAGTTACTCTGGGTCCAAGGGCTATGAAAGCACAGGGGTTCCTGCAGGACACAGAAGCTGCTGAGAGGACAGGGGTGGGAAAGTCTGGCACAGTTAGAAATACCACCTTTGGGAAGAGTAACACTGGTTTGCTGTCTGCTCCCAGTAGCACCCTGGGACACCCAACCCTGCCCAGGGATTGTCCCAGCAGCTGTTACAAACTCCAGCTTGCATTCTCCAGCAGCAAATTCCAGCCTGAACCAGGGCATCCAAGACTGCTGATCCTGAAGTGCCCAACTCTGAAAACTTCAATCCTTAAGTACGATTTTGTGTTTTACTCAAGGAAAATAATACTTTTCTGAAATTCAGGGCACCTTCAGTTAACGTAGGCTGACTGCTGGGATGAAGGAACAGCAGACATCTTGGATGAGGGGGAAGATACGGAATTTTGCCGAGGTTTGGGTTAATCTTAAGTATCTAGTGCTCATTCTTTCAAGTAACAAATGGGTATAAAAAAGTGTTTTTCAGTCTTGCTTGAATCCACACAATTCTAAGCACACAACCTAAACTGCTATTTTATGTGCATCTTTAATATTTCATGAAAAAGCAGATCCCCCAGAGGCTGCATTTCCAAGCTTGCCTTAGCCAAACCCTCTTTGCGTTATTTTTCAGATACAGTCTTTGAGGTTGCGTTGACAAGATCATTATTTGTTCTTTTAGACACCAGCCTTTGAAAATCTAGTCTGAAATCTGTAGTCAAGGAAACTTAGGTTGTATTATTAAATATAAGATTTTTGTCATCTTTTTGCTTGTTTGCATTTCCTTGCGGCGTGGGCCATTTCATCCTTGTGTATCAGGACATGAGGCATGGACTTTGCCAGATCTTGTGTTGTCTTTTTCCTAGAGAGGGGAATAGAAGCTTGCACTCTCTTTGTCTTTATCTACGTGCAGGTGTTTCAGAGCAAACCTAATCATGCTGCTTGCTGGGATTGTTTGCCCTTGTTTGAGGGTTTGCTTGCTGTTTGCTGTGAGCCGAGGAAGAAGACTGAACTGTGCTGTTTACACTGTTCTCTGACAGTGCTAGACAAGGGCATCTCTCAGTGCAAGGCACAGTATTTGACTGGCATATTTTTGCAGGGGACTCTATTAAAAAAAGAAGTATTAGGAGCAGCACTTGTGAGAACTATGCCAACCCTGTCCCAAAGACCTGTTGTCTTTCACAGGTTATAATGTTTTACTTCTGTGATAATGCCATAAGTTGCCACATGAATATCTCTTCCTTTCCGCAGTATTTAAAGTGTTTAAATATTGACTAATTATGGATTTAACATTGAATGTTGTCTGATAAAACTGGATGAGAAATACAATTTACATTTAAAGTTTTCTGCTTACTGCTAATATCAGTAGGAGATGAGTCACAAAAGTGCAAAGATGGCAATGTTTGTGAAGAGTGAGCTCTTCATCATCCTTCTCCACAGTTCCGTGCAGAAATATCTCTGGAGGTTGTCCTGGAAGCAGGTTCATTGTCACACATTCAATACAGCCTGTCCTTTTAACAAAAGAAGATATGCTTCTTTAACTCCCTAATTAAAGCTGAGTCTTCAAAACATTATATATTGTCTGGCTTCAATTATCTTCTAAAAGAAGAAGAATAACCCTTTATTTGGGGGAAAAAGGTCTCAGTGCCATCTATACCTCATGGATTTTGAAGTCAGCACATGAGCATTGTGAGTTGCCTTAATGTGATGGATGTTCAGTGCTTCCACACAGACACACGTCACCCAGGACATTATTGCCTGAGGCTTGGAATAGAGAAGCTGCAAGTCCCTTCCAGCCACGCTATAGACATACTGCTACATCTCTGAAATGTATTCTTGCTGTCCAAACAGTAGCTTTAAAGGTTCATGTAAAAGTCAAGCAATAAAAATATCTCCACACCAGGCTGAGGATAGCCATAATCTCTCTTTTCGAAGTCAAATAAAAATGATCCTGCTCATTTAAAAATTTCCCTGCTGTGTTGCCCTAGCCAGGCTTTCTTATCCTATGACTCTAACTGTGCACATTGTTCTGGTCTGTCGTTGCCATATTGAGAAAGGATATATATATTTTTTTTTTTCTTCTTTTTTTTTCCTCTGCCTGCATGATATGCCTGGGAATGCTGTTACATGTATTTGCAGAGCCAGCCTGCCTCGGAGATTTCCTTTCAAGCTATCTTTGTTGAGCTTTTCAGTTTTCAGATACTTCTTCTTGAGAACGATATGGTTAGGAGGAAGATGTTTAGGATTCTGTCCATGAAAGTAATTGAGCTTTGAGATCTTTCATCTGTCCGTGAACTTCTGAGTTTGTGTGAGTTCAGTGTTAGCTCTGCTGCCTTTGAGTGAAGCTGGTTAACTGTAATTGGCAGTGAAACATTTTTGTAATATTTTTGGTGAGAATGATGCCAGACAAGCAATAAATTACACCATGTTCTGCTTTATGAAACATGGAAAAAACATGATGAAAATAAAACAACTCTATAAATCCACCTTCTCTATATCCAAAGTATGTGATTTCTTGCAAGGTGACTGGTGAAACTCCTGTGCCTCACAGAGTTATTTTTAGGGGGAATAGTCTCACAACAGCTCAAATATGTATGACAAATCTATCCATATGCATATATGTATGCATTTCTAATATGTACAACTATAATTTATTACTTCTCTGCACTGCCCAGAAGCTGTTATACTTTTCTCCTCCCTGAGGTATTTCACACACTCCTCAAAGGGTGTGTCAGAGGAGAGAAGGATTTCTTGAGGTGAAAATGCCCTCAAGGGGCTCTGCAGCCCTGAGAGGAGCAAGTGTCAGGCCATTTCTCAGGCTGCAGCCTCAGCCCTCAGGGGAGCTGTCCCTGTCCCTGGGCTCCCTCCAGAGCACTGGCCACAGCTGAGCTGCTCTCATGGGGGCTGCTCAGCTCCATGAGTTTCTCTTCCTGTAAATCCAGACTAAAGAGTTTTTATTTCACTCTGCAAAGCTAACCCAAATCTACTCAAAATTATAGTCAATGCAGTCTATGGTAAGGGTTCCCACACAGCTTTGGGGCTGCAGTGACAGGGAATATTGGAATGAGCTGTGGTCAGAGGGAAGGCCAGCAGATGAGAACACATTCCAGTCTTGCCTTGCCTAGTGGTGCCTCTTGTACCAGGCTGACACTAGAAAGACATTTGATTTAGAAATTAATCTGCAGATTCACATGAATTCATTGCACGAAAGAAATGGAACAATTAAGTCATGCCTGAGTTCTCAAGAAGACACCTGGGGGCTCTCTAGAAACAGGAGTATCAAACACCCCCCCCAGTGCCTTGTGGCTTCTGTGCTGATCCCAGTCTCAACAGAATGAGAATGGATTTGGTTTTCCAGCCAGAGGTAGGGAGACAGGAGAACTTCATGAACACATAATGTTGAAAATCTGGACCATCTATTTTGCTGGGTTTAAATGAATGAAAGTTCACCAACTCCTGCTCTTAAATATAAATGCAATTTTTTTACCAGCGGGTTTCTGTAACTTCCATTTCATGTTTTATTTGTCCCCTGTGTCTAGGGACAGGGACTATTTTACCCTATCCTCCTTTCAGGATTGCAACCACTGACAGCCTTTGACCCAATGACTGAACTGGCTGAGCCACCTTGTTTTAAGTAATTTTCTATTTTTTTCTTTTTAGGCCAGATTTCCTTTCCTCAGGATAGGTGAGTGTTGGTGGCAAGTGGGAGAGTTAAGAGGAAGGACCTGGCCAAAGGACACTGGTGTTTTTAGTCTGGCTCATATCATGCCATAACCCTGACCTTAGGAATGTGCTCATAGCTCTGGTGACTTCAGCAGTGCTGGGATCTGGCTCTCGTAGGTTGGTTGGACCAAGAAAGAGGATGACTGGAAGCTTCCTTGGTGAAAAACAATGAAATTGATAACATTGGACAACGATGGTCAGCAGCTCTTCCCACTCTGAGGTCTCACACAGGTGAGGTTTAAATTAACCCTGGCATTAGCAGATTATCACACTGATGTCTCTGCTTTCTGTAGAGGTGCAGGAGAGAAACAAAAATTCTTGCAGTATATCTGGGGAGTGAATCCGGACCCCAGACCCCTTTTCCACTTTAACATTTAAGCCATTTTGGCATTCAAATCGTGTCTATTTTCTCACTTGCTGTAGGAAAGGTACAGAGTGGTAAAAAACTGCTGGGAATAAATGAGTTTGTCATACTAAGTGTATTCCTAGAGGAGTGCTGTGCTACCTCTTTTTTTCTTGATAAAAAACAGCTGGCCCACAGTGGTTGTAGCATCTAATCCTATGATAAAAGCAGGATTTAAGTCCCCCCAGTCCCAGCAGAGCATCTCCTGCTGCCTGGTGTCCTGCTGTTGATGGAGAGCACCTATGGCTCTGCTGTGGACAGCACAAGCTGCTCACTGAGATCTTTCCCAGCAGCAGTTTTTGCTCCACAGGCAGGAGGTTTCGCTTCCATCAGTGCCCCAGAGCCTGCTTTACTTCCCTTTCTGTTGACTTGGGTACAGCATAGCCAGGATAATGCCAGGAGCACAGCCTGGAAGGACAGGTAGGGCAAGCTGATTTGAGTAGTAACAGAGGGATCCTTAAGTTGGAAACTCAGAGGAAGAAATTTTAATCCTGATTAGCAGTTTGTTTGGTTTTTTTTTTCCTTTCTGCAGAAGATGTCAGTGAAGAATGAGGCAATGGCAGTAAGTGATTTCATGAAGAGCAAAATAATGAAAGTCACTGCCCAGTGAGAAAAGAATGTTTGTTTGCTAAGTGGTTTGTGGCTTTTGAATGCTGTATTTTTGAATACTGTTACGGTAATAATGGGTAATTAGAGTAATAATAGTTGTATTACATCTGGAAGCAAACAGTCATTAAAAATAATTAGCCTTAAAATTCATATGCTGCTGCACAGAGAGACTTTTACACTATAAAACAGAAATAATTTTAACCAGCAGGATACTCTATATCTAAGCCAACACAACTTTTTCCTGCACTAATGTTCAATTTGTTGAACAACTATTTTTCAGGATTTCACAGATGCTTATCACTGATGTTCTTTCAATATTTTACCTCCACCCTCACAGCAAATTCTGTTCACTCTCTTTTGCAGACAAAGAATTGAGACTAGAGCCCAAGTTAAGAATAGGTCCTTAGTGAGGAGTTGGGTGACCCATCCAAGCTTATGATCCTGAAAGTCTGCTTAGATGCCACTAAATCCTGAAGATGGTTGAAGTTTTATGGTTGATGCTAAAAGAAAGACTCATGTCTTTATTTCAATATTTTTTCCAGCATAAAGAGTACTGCTGTGGCTCAGCAGAGAACTGAGAGGGTATATCCAGTTTGCTTCTGTGTGAAATGTGTCACCAAGTTAGGCGCCCTTCTAGTTCATATGAGCTCTTGGAACAAGACAAGTCCATAGGGAATGAAAAGTTTCTGTGGCAAAATCCATGCTGGTCTGGTCTTTCTTTCTGAGTATTGCACAAGCAAAGGGGAAAAAGGTGCAGGATCTTAAGTCTGGCACCTAGACCTCAGGCATGTGGTTGCAGTACCTGATTTTTATCTACAAGTTCATTTGTGTCTGTGTTTGTAAGGCACCTGCTTAGAGTCAACAGGAAAGCCTTCAGAATCCTAATGAGCTTCCTGGGTCACTAACAGGATGAGTTAAACAGCAGATCCATTTTTCTGCTTCTACACTGTGGGGCTTTCCTTGTGAATTCTGGCTCCGCAAATTTTGCTAGAACCCTGAAGGTAGGAGTGTCTGTGGAGGAAGTGTTTCAAGAGTGACTTGATTTTTGTTTAAGCCTCACCTTTAAAAAGGATAGTGGTTTCTTATCTGTCATAGTCTCTTCCACAATATGTCACAAAGAAAGATTTTATTCTTGCAGTACCTGCAGGCCTTTAGCTGCACTATTTACCAGGTAGAATTGAGGAATTGTCTGGAGGAAAGTGAAAAAATGGTGCCCCAACAGGACTTCAGGTGTGTGTGTGTGTGTCTTGCTCAGCAGCCTGGGGTCCATGGACCTGGGGTCCCATTGCTGCAGAACCAGCTCCCTGCCCAATGCCCACATGCTGTCACTGTTAAAAAACTCCCAGTGCCTCTTCCTCAGGTGAGACACTGCTGGGTGCACCTGTGGATACCTCTTACTGCACTTGCTGTCCTTCATTGCATCTCTTCGATGGATGAATTTTAGAGCATTTTCCGTCTGCCTGAAGTTAGACGTTTAATCAGCTGCTGCACATCCAATTTAAGAAGTTGGAAAATGCATATTTCTGCCAGTAGAATAATCAGGTCAGCTAGATAGAATGTGATATTATGTGCTTTGACATGTTTTGCTTCCTCAAATACCTGACAATATGCAAAATTCTGGTATGTCTCAACAGAAAAGTTGGTAATACAGATTGCAAGCAGAATGTGGAAAAGATAGCTCCAAGGCATTCTGTTCTTCTGTCTCCTATCTTTCAGCTCTATGACTTTGTTATTTTCACTTCTGTTTTGATGACTACCTGTAAAAATGATTTGAATTTCTGACTTCTGTGCTGATCTGCATGAAACTTTGGAGATCAAGGTTTGGATCTAGGTGGCTGTGCAGGACTGCAAGAGAAAGCATTCTGTGTCCCTGAGAACCTCTACTTGTCTCTGTCATTGCTGCATGGAGGTGGCAGGAGCAGTGTCACAAGCAGAGCTGCATGCCTGTGCTTCCTGGGAAAGGGTCTGGAGGGGTCACATCCCACTGGTGTAATCTCAGCTCTTTCCCAGCAAGGCTTGCCCAGGATTGCTTCTTTCTGGGAGCTAGGCAGAACAAAGCAGTTTCCCTCTGATTTTGTTCCTGTGGCTTTTCCTGCAGTTGGTTGTAAATGGGTGGTTTGACACTTCCATATAAAAAAGAAATTGCAAATTGTGCAGAACAAGATATTTAAATCTTTTCAGCCTTCATGTTCTTCCTTCTCACAAATATTTGAGTGTGATGAAGGGTAGGTATACCTGGTGAGGTATGGGGAGAAAGAAATTTGAGACTTGAACGTGTTTCATTCCTTGGTTTGTTTAGACCCAGCTCAACTCCAAATTTAGTTCTCTGTGGAATTTTTCCAAGCTGAAATTCTTTCCATGTATATGACTTTTGCCCAGACATAAACTCCATGCCATTTGAAGTGTTTGAATTTGGGTAGCAATAGTTCCATCATTCTGGAGGACCTCAGTGAGGAGGCTTAATGCCTTTGTTGAACAAAGAAATGTGCCCTGGGATGAACAATGAGCCACAGGTGCACATGTGCTGCTTCTGTTTGTTGTAGGCCTTAGGATGCACAGTGACACTTCCAATAAAAATGCAAAAGCCCATTTTGGAGTAGAAAAAAATGTATTGTTTGAGATAATTGGTCATGTGAGCAGTAAGATGACTTGTGCATGGACTCAAGTGCACACCATGCTGTGAATCTGAGGGTCTGCTCACTCTTCACCAGAGAGGTGTATTATGTCATTCCTTTTTGTTGATGTCTATCTGCATGACAACTCATATTGTGTTGCTTTGTTCTAACTCTGTTGCAATAAGTTCCATGATTGCATGAAATTATTCCCTAAGTTAAAAAAGTTCATTTCTGTTCTCCCTGCATGTGTTTGTAGACTTTTTATTCCTCCCCACTCTCTTGAGGCTAATATTGTTTGCTCCATTTGTATGCCACCGAAATACTTGGTTTTTTTTTTTTTCCTCTGATCTGAAAATGAAGAAGGAATAGTGATTTGCTACAAAAGCTATGAAAATATTCAAATAAATCAGTCAGCTTCCTCAGCAAATACACTCTTGGTATTATGCATTCCTTTTACTAAAAGATAACAGCTGAAATATTAAAAAATATCCTTTCTGTGACATTCTAAAAGACTTCAGAGAATCAATCTAGTGGTGTTGAAATGCAGTAGAGTAGTTATTTGAGGACACAGCCTTAAGAAAGGGCACATCCTGGCACTGCAACATGTTTGAGATAAGGAGGAAGCCCCACGTCTTTAGCAAACAGAGCCTGTGCTCAGTTTGAAGAAATGCCATGTGCATCTCCTTTGAGAAACTGCTAATTACCATTAGAAAATAAAGACGGGACTGCTAATCAGCTCCACATTCTACAGCGTGTCTTATTTGCAACTCTTGGCACTATTCTTTCAGCTATTTTCAGTGTGTTTCATTAACAAGATTGTCTACTCTTCCAGTTTGTTTACTCGAATAAAAAATAGTTTTGACTTCCATTTTCTTTCATGAAGCCCTTGGGAAAACAGTTTATTTTGCAGTGATTTAAATAGTCACAATTAAATTGGGACTTGCATCTCTCTGTATTTTTGCTGTCAATAGAGATTGGTGTGCCTCTTCTCCAGGGCAGAACTTGGCTCAAGTCTCATGAACTGAGAAAGGAAATGGTCTCAATGAATGGCTATTGTTATCTCCACAGACTGAATTAAACTTGTAAACCCGTATATCCCCTGGAAATAAATAGTTTGGGTGAAAAAGACCTGAGAGAATGGCACAGTACCCTTGGTTACAGACTATTTAACAGCAGGGGTGGTTTGTTTCTAATTTGCAAAGGATTTTGTTTCTTTATTTTTCTTTTTTTCCCCTTGCTTTAATGTTTTCCTCTTCTCAATACTGCTGTTTTTATAAATACTTAGTCTCAAGGGGCAATGCAATGTGAAGAATAAACTGGTGGAGCAGAGGGGTGAGACACCAGACCACTGGCTGCTGTTTGGACCTGGGTGGCAGCCACCGTAATAGTCTTCATTAATTTAGGCTTCAGCCTCCCAGTTGCAAAATTAGAGAGAATTTCTTCACACAGCATCTCTTATAGTTTTCATTAAAAATGGTAATATATGGCAGGTCTGGTTCACCCTGCTTGGTTTGTGGGTTTTAGAAGAGATTTACCAGAAAAATTGTGGTAATTTTTTTGTGACTCCTAAGCCCCTTGTGCTCAGGGATGGCAGTGCTTGAGCTGCACAGCCCAGTTGTTGGAACATGATTATAAGCATTAGTGACTTTTTGTTGCACTGTTTGCTGGACCACTCAGCTATACTTGTGCAATGCAGGTAACATTTCTCTTTCTCCACCAGTTACATGGCTCTGCATTTATGAATGATAGATATAGCTGGCAAATGGGTGTCTTGCAAAGCATGAAAACACTGCTTGGCACAACAGAGTTGTTGCTGCTTTCTCCATTTCTTTCATTTGTCACATAGTCTTGGAGACTTAAGTCACTGAGACTTAAATAGGCATTTCTTCTGTTGTACTTTTTGTTACTGTTTATCAAAAATCCATTATGGAGAATCCATGCTTTTGCCAGAAATCCTGCCTCGTACTGGCTGCCAGAGAGAAGTGATCTCTGATTGCTACAGCTTTTGATCTGGTTCGGTGATGACCAGTGTTTGTGAAATTGGAACAAGCAAGGGAAGTGCAATAGTTAGCCCAAGCAGGTGTTTTATTCAGCAGCAGCATCAATGTTAGAAGGGGCTGAACTAACATCACTAGATGCTCTAAACATATTTGTAAAAGACATCATCTTAAGCATGTTGATCTTTGCAATCTATATGTTATTTTACACAAACATTGTTTGGATTAGGCATAACTTGGAAATATGGAAAGGAAATGGAGAAATGTAAACTGCTTTCATAGCCTTTGCACATACAACTGAGAACTGCGTGCCCGTTACCGTCTCATTTTTTAAAGATTTTGGTCTGTAGTTCTTCCTGAGCAGATCAAGAGAATGAGTTTAATTCTTCAGCTGTACTTTTCATTGCTGTAGGCCAGTGGAAGGGCTGCTTATACACCCTCCAGCCTTGCTAATCCAGCTCTCCTCTCCCCCACTGCTGCCTCACAGTCGGGATTTGGAGGCAGCTTGTACAACTGCTGGACTCACCCCTCTGCCTGATGTGAGCTCTGTGTGACATTCTCTCTGCAACTTGCCTGACTGCCTTGGGGATTAGCTGACCTGAGCAGAAAGCAAAGGGCAGCTAATTCCCTCTTTTGGGCTTGTTAGAGAGCACAATTACACCAACTATCCACGCTCGTTTGGAGGGGCAGGATGACAAACAGAAATGCCATGCAGAGACTCTTATGCAGGACTAAGAAGTGGCAGAAGGCCAAGCAAGCTCTCCACAATTATTCTTTTTAGGGAAGGTGCCAGCCTGAATGCTCATGTACTATCTTCTGTTTGCTGATTCATGGCTGGAATAAGTATCAGCTTTTTCCTTCCACCATCCCTTTCCCCCCAACTGAAGGTAATAATGAGGAGACTGGCACAGTCAAGAAAATAAAATAACAGTATGGAACCCTGCGTGGGTTAGCCCTGATGCTTCCAAGATAAACTATTTGGCTCCTATTTCCACTTGTTGCTTCTTCTGCTTGGAATATATATATATGTTATATTTTATATATAAACAACTAGATAAAGATTATCTGCAATTTATTTTTGGAGACTAAATGCACGTCTGTGCATTAGGATGCAAAAGTTCATGCTTGAGGAGAGGAGAGCTTGCTTCACCAAAACTGTGGGCAGTGAGAGCCACTGACTGCAGTGGAAGAGCAGAAATGATGTAGGCTCTTGTTTCTAGGGGAGGAGATGGAGACCAAGAAGCTCTAGCCAAGCCTTTAAAACAAATTTTCACCTTTATTCAATTTCTCTAAGGTGAAAATAAAGAATTAATTCCTAATTGCTCTCTTCAAAATGTCAATAAGCAGGGTAAAATGTCTTGGCTTCCCATGATCTGCAGAGGGGGTAGAGCCTGCCCTGTCCTGTCATTTCTGCTCCCTCCCTCCCTAACGGGCAGGATGAAGCAGTTTATTTGATTTCCTGGCACTGCACCACCCAAAGGTACTTCGCCCCTGCTCAGGTACCTTTTTGATTTCACTAGTACATTCTGAAAAGTGGGTAAAACAAAGAAAAAGATAGTCCAATTGGCTTATTCTCTCAAGGATTCAGAAGAATATTTAGTAAAATTATTAGTAATACATTGCCAATCACTTCTGAGACAGCTGGATGAGGACAGCTGCAATGGTTTCAGTCAATGTAACAAATTAAGATGATAAATTCAACAAGGCCTTCCTAGCAAAGCTAGCACTGAACTAACATATTCTTTTCTCTCCCTCAAGAATTGCCTCCATTGATGGATAATCTCTGCATAACAGGAAGCTTTTAAATCTCCAGACAGTGTATAATAGATGCAAATTTGTGACTGTCATATGCAGTGAACTAATAAGCTCGGCTGATCAGGGAACACGATAAGTGTTACACTTTATCAGACTGCAGTAAAAGCTGATTAGTTTGTACATGTTTAGCTGTCCATATGCCTTGTTATTGGAAAGGTTTTAGATTGTACTAATAATTGGAATGGATGTGGCTTCATTTCCTTCAATATAGAAGAGGAAAAAGAAAGCGAATGCAAAACATTCTTCTTCACACCTGGAGTGAAACAGATTGAGCAAAGTAATCGTGGAGGATTTCAGAGTAACTGGATCTCTAGCTGCACCTGTAAGTTGAGTGACAGAGCTATTTTCCCATGTTGCACTTTGGTGGGGTCTGGGAGGAAAAGGCAGAGAAGATGGAGTCACAGGAGAAGTACCTGCACAGGTCAGGGGTAGGTGAATGGGTCAAGAGATTGCAACAGCATCAAAAGCCAAGAGGAAAATAACCTCATGAATGGCATTGATATTATTTATAGATAAATACTTACAGAGAAATGAGTAATTTTATAACAAGCAACTCAGCCAATTTATGCAGCTTATCATTATACTTGAAATGGAGCCTTTTCCATTTCTTGTCCTGCGTCATAAAGCATCACCTGAGCACAATGAAGGCTGTGCTGCCCTTGTCCTTCCTGAGCTGATCAAGGTTGTTACTTTTTGTGTGTTTTTTATCCTGTCCTGTGGTGGAAGACTCTTGGAGCACAAGACAGTAAACAAGATCTTGTTCACCCACTGACCAATGGGTGTGGAGTCATAAGGTTTTCATAGTAACAAAGACTCAAAGTTCTGAAAATCCAGTTGGGGCATTGGGAAGGGATGCTCGGGTGCAGCAGGTCCAGCGTATCTGGTGATACACAGGATAGTCCTGGAGAATGTCCCAGCAACAGCTGTAGTTATCAGCAGAGTGGAAAGCAGTCCTGTCAATCATACAATAATTTGTGTTAGGAAATATCAGGTGAGGCCCTGAAGGTCAGTCAAAGCTCACAACCAGCTCCCTGTAGGAGTTTAGAGCAATGATCTTGTCCGGCTCCTTTGTGGTATTTCCGTTTTCTGCCTGATCTGTTAATAATCAGTATGAGTCTTATGGCAGGTCGTGTGGGCTAAAATATAAAGGAATTATGAACTCTTACAGAAGTTTCAGCCAGCAACCTTTGAATAAAGCTAGAGTGTGAGGCTTCCCTTAGCTGAACCAGTACAAGAAGCTGAAGAATGGTGGTTTGCTGTAATTCAGGCAGCAACCCTTGCATTTCACCTGTGGAGAATTTTTAATTTTAGTGTCCTTTTTAATGGCCTTTACCTTGGAACTACCAAACCCAGCTCTAGATGTAGAGTGGAAATGACAGCATACTTCAGAGAGAGGAACTGGTGTCATTGTGTGAGCCTTAAGGGACCTGGTGTGGGTCCCTTGGTCCCTGGTGTGGGAAAGAATTCCTGGATTCCAGAACAGCTTAGTCCACTCTGCCTCCAGAAAACAGAGCTGAAAGCAATTTTATGCTTGGTGAATTTTGCCATCAGAGTTTGCTTACTGCACCGATAGGATCTGGTTTGCTCTATGAAAATTCATAAAGCCCCTCCTTAAGGCCCATCCTGAGTAAAACTGGTGGTGCCTTAAAACCTACTCTGTTACCACAGAACATTCCAAAGTGTTTACCTTTCTGAAATAAGCTTTGTTTGATTTGGTGGGTTCTTTCTCTGAGGCACTGAAGCCAATAATGCATTCTGCCCAGAGTATGTGTCTGCACCTGTAAGCTCTTTAGACATCTTTTGCAGGTGACACTAGATATGACTTGGACATCTTTTATCCTTCTGTAGCAAGCTGAGGAGTGATGCATCATGGATGATGAGGCTGGCTCATCAGTGACACAGACAGCAAATATTCTCCACCTCCCCATGGCCCTAGAGTGAATTGGGACAAATTGCTCATGCGGTAATGCTTTTACTTTTGTCCAAAGCAGTGGATTATCCAGGAAGACACACCAAAGGCTTGGGGTTATGCCCTGATCATCCCTTTCGTGCCTTGCACTTGTTTCTGATTCTGTTGGATCTTATTCCTGAAGCTTTGACTGTGTGGCTATGGCAGTGCAGGAGAGCTGGCCAGCATCCAGTACAGAGGAATAAATTCACTGGGATATTTCTCAGAAAACAACTACTTTTTAATTCAGTGATAGGAATGTGGTGAGTTCACAGCTCTGTCTGTGAACTTAGTTAATGTTTCCTGTATTCCCAGCAGGAAGGGAGGAGGGGCAGCCATTACCTCCCAACCACATCTTTTGCTTTTGTCTCTTATTGTGAGTCTTAATCACTTCCCATAACTCTTATGAAACACTGTCAACAAGGACATCAGAAAGCCACTTGGTTTGCTAGAGGGGCTCTGTGGTTTTTTTGGATCTTATTACTTATTCAATATGCACGGCTCTAAAGCAGATAAATTGGTAACACAGGTATCAGATGAGAGAGCATGCACATTCTATCAGGTAGTATGAGATTTGACCAGAATTCAGATTTGTTTTTAGTTTAGAAATATGCTGCTATAATTTGCAAATTATGCAACATCTTTTATATTAGTGGAGTTTTATTTCAGTGGAGAGTATCTTTCCAGTTATTTCTATTTTATCTCCATAATGTTAGGGTTGTTCTGTTGAAAAAAAAAATATTTTTTTTAGTTAAGTTTTTTTCATTAATGCTGAAGTCTTCAGGAGAAAGTACATATACATATCTAAAAAAAAGGAAGTAAAGCTTTTTATGAACAGTTTGAGTACTGTAGCTTAAGGCCAGGATGGGTCTTTTCTGGTTTGTCACACCTGGTGTTTCACTCTACTTCTCCTGAGCCCTTCACAGTTTTGAAGTGACCATATCACATATTCTAGGAGGAAAAATGAGTATAAAAATGCAGAGATGTAGCAGCGATATTTTTAGAGTAAATGCACAAGTTGTTATTATATAAAAGCACTAACAGTTTCTCATTTTTTATTCACCAAACATTATCATATGCCATTTGGAAATGTATATTATTTGTGCTGTTAATCTCTAAAACATTGATACTTCACTTTATGGAATATTGAAATATGGTGTTATAATTAAAAAGTTTGAAAGATGTATGACTGAATAGCAGCTGAAATTTCAAGGAGGCAAAAAGTCACACAATCAGACGTATGAAACCAAGTGGCTCAGTGGTGAAAAAATGTTACATTTTGCCTGGATCTGATATCGTGTTCATGCATAGTAGGGGATTTGATGGATGGCATTCATGTGAAAGTTCTCCAAGCCAAGAGCCTCAGAGTCCCACTCTAATTTTGCCTTTATTTTTACCTTTGATCAGATGCAGATTTTCTGTACACCTGTGAGCTGCCATTATCCAGTCAGTGGGTTTTGTACTGCCTGTGACATGCAGTCATTTGTCTGGGATAATTCAAGCCTTGTAGCACATACCTTTTTCAAATCACTCAGGTCCTCAATTTCTCAAAACCCCTTGGATTGTTTAAAATATGTGTTTCTTTGCAACTTGGTGTTTATCTTAAAATTAACAGGTAGGTTTTCTTCTGTGTTTTGTTCACAGAATTTTTCCCTTGTTGCTAGGCATCACCTCAGTTTTGGGTGGCAGGTTGTGACAAAGTATGTCTTTTCCTTAGGTCTGTGGGTTGCCATGCTGGGAAGGAAATGATGTTTTTCTACCTCGCCACCTGTGACTTGTGAGTCAGTGGTGACAGGGGTGCAGAGTTCTAGGTGAGCTTGGACTTGTGGAACTTGGCTGTGGAGTGCAAGACAAACGTTTCTACAGCCAGAACAGCAAGAAATGGTGTCTGGTGAGCCTGGGGTTTCTTGGCATTGTTTTCTTTTAGGTGTCTCCGGGATGTTCCCTTGGCTTTGTGTTACTCATGCTCATGGAATAACAATACAAGACTGTACACCCTGCTGAGGTGTTTCCCAGTGTGTTTATTTGCTCATGAAGTTTTGGGCACAACACAGAATACTCCAGAGATGAAGCAAAATGAGAAGTTATATTCAGAGTAAGAAAAAAAACCACTGGTTGTTATGGATATTTGAGGTTAAATGTGAAAAAGGACTGGTCACAGATTGATGTCTTATAAAGCAAGGCCTGAAAATAGAAATGGCATACAAGGATAGAAAGGAGTAATAAGATGAAGTATTTTAAAAGTAGCAAGGTATCTTAGGACATATAGCTTTTTGTTTTAATGGCTGAGGTGAATTTAGGATTAAGTTCAGGCTGAGGTTAACTCAGGAATGGAAATTGAGTAAGAATTGTGTGGCAGCTTAAGTGACTCACACTGGAGATTTTCTCTTTTTGGCAGTGTCTTGTTGAATTTCTTTATGTGAGAGAGTTTTGGGGTAATTAAAAGAATGAAAATGAAGAGTGAATAAGTAATTAGGAATGAACGCAGTCCTGTCTTCACCTAGATGTACTGAGACAGTTTGAAAAGGTTAGCTAGAGGAACTTTTAATGCTACCTAAGATTTTTGCTTTCTGTGAAATGAAAGGAAGTCTTGGGGTTGTTCCATGGCTATTCTCCTTTCAATCTAGAACTTAAGCCACCAAGTACCTAAAATCTGTTGTATTGTTTAAAGTGCCTGGTAATAACATGCACAGGGGACCCTGGCAGTTCCTCTCTCCTGCAAAAGTGCATAGGCTAGGTGCTAATCAAGCTGCTGCTAATAATGGGTCTTTCTTTTTCTGAGAGATCCTTCAGGTCAGGAGTGTGTTAGGAAATGAAGGACTGTAGTCACTCTCCCTGCAGAGTCACTGAAATCCATGAACTGCAGAAAATACCACAATATTGCAGGTCTCTGAGGCAAGTGTGAAAACTTTGTCTTACAGAAAAAAGTGAGTCCCAAAGCCCACCCAGGGCTTGCAGACTGCAATGAGTGCCAAGTGATGGCTTTCATGTGTATGTTTCTCATTTGAACCTGACTCTCCAAAATGTCCCTTGTTTCAGCTGAAAAATTCTTTTAGTCTCTAAATTGTCCTTGACTCAATGGTGACATTTTCAAATCAGATAACATTCAAACCTAAAGGAAGACATTTACAGTTTTCCGAATACTTAACCTCCCCTTTCAGATTTCATGTTCTTGGTTTAGGCCATTTGTCGCTGACCATTTATTTTATCCTTATTTCTGTATCATAAAGTTCAAGGCATGTGTGGGGAAAAAAGGGAGTCCCAGAATGGCACTGAACGGTGTGTTTATTACAGACCATCAGCACAGTTGTTTAAGTCATTGTATTTTAGGGAGCAATGATCAGGCACTTTTATCACCTTCTTCCCTTATACATAAATGTACCCCGTGGGGATAGCATCTGTCAGAGGCTGTTGGATTGTCTGTAAAGATTCCCTCTGCCTGCCTTCCCTGGGGAGCTGTGCTGGCTGCCCTTGGCTCTGCCCGTGTGGCTGTGCTGCTGCTGTTGGTCAGCCAGGGTGCTCAGCCAAAAGCCAGCTGGCATCAGAGGAAAGAGCTGGCTGCTGGGACTGACTCCATGGGTTGGGAATGTGTGTTCCCACCTCTGGGCCCAAGCTTTGATGAAAGGTCAGCATCTGAAGGGAGAAAAGAAAACAGATGGATAGCTCCAGCCACCTGATTCCCTGCTGATGGCAGTGCAGAGGGAAGCCTGGATTTCTGGATGAGAACACTGTGGGATTACTAGCCAGCCTCCTTGTCTCCATGAAAGCTGAAAAGGAAAGTTTGCTGCTGCTCAGCAGCTTTCCTCTGAGGATCTGAAAGTGTTTAACAAGAGCAGGCACTGCAAATATTGTCCCACTGTTCTCCTTGGGGGAAATACAAACCCTGCAAGCGTTACAATTGCTTGCTCAAGGTCAGTATGGAATAAAAATCTGAAATCCCAATTCCTTTATCATTGTTGCGTGTCTGGGAATTTGCTACATGCACTAAGGGCTCGCTTTTATGAGTCCATCATGGTAATGGAATGGATGCTCAATGGGAAGAAAATAATTAGCATTTTCAGACTATCATGTCACTCTGATTTATACATGAGAATTTGACTGCAAAAATGTGCAAAAAGAAAGCCCTAACCTTTTGTCAAATGACACAGTGTGATTTATAATTAGATAATAGCTGTTGTCTCCTAGGCATACTGACAACCTGGAATGATTTTCACCAGATTATTGTGGGATCAATACCAGCTGAATAATTAAAATTCAATACTGCTATGTCTCTATCAGTAACATTGTAGGAATGATGTATGACATATTTAATTGAATTTGTCAGACACTACACTACATGCATAGATGAGGGGGATATTTTTAGAGTTCTGTATTTAATTTCCTTGTTATACTTGCCTTGTACCTTTTAACATTCATGGTTATTTCCAAACAATAAGACTACTTGGTCAGAGAGCACTGTAAACAGTGACCCTGAGTTTATGCTGACCTTTCACTCTAAATGTTAAGAGTCTTAATGGAGATTTCCAGTAATTAATTCATAGTAAATGTGAAATTGCAAAACAGTGACAAAGTGGAGGAAAAGAAAAGGTTTTTGTTTCTTTCTCTTGGTGGCTATGAATGTTAACTCATTCATTACTAGTGCTGGGCAGTTTGTATTTCATTCATTGATGCCAGAAATGTGAGGTGGAAAATGATGAATGCTGATGGAGTGTTCTGTTTTATTCACTGGGCCTGCAGGGTTCATGCTTTTAGAGCAGTGGTTGCATTTTGTGTTGAGAACTGTACAAAGTGTGAATTGGCAGTGTTTTGGTACTGACCATTCAATATAAATGTTGTTTTCCTCATAAGTATTTGAATATTAGCATCCAGGTATTCCTCTCTGGAGGGTTGTCTGTTATCAGGATGAAATGGCAAGGCACGTTTTTGTGTCACACTCTCAAAATACCCCAGAGAATGAGAGAAGTAACATTTCCACTGACTGTTCATGATGTCCTAGGATCAATGCAGCTAGAGTCAGAATTCACTTTGTCCAGGACTTTCCTACAAGAGGTGTACTGAAGCAAGGACTTTTGAGCCATATTTCTCACTTTTTTGCTTGTCCTAAGTTTTTCTTAGCTGCACTGACGAAACAGCAGTGCTGAAGGACTAGCATGGAACTTGTCACAGCTTAGTCAGAACCTTTGGGACACAGCTTGTGTTTTCAGAAGTGGCACATTCTTGTTGGGGATCCCTCTCAAAGGTAGCCTTATTTGTTGTAGAACAAACCATGTCCAGTTCCTGCCCCTCAGAACTGGCTGCCACCAGCTGAGTCAGAGCTGGATAGCTCAGAAACTCATCCAGCACACTGGGAGTAACAACTCTCTCTCTCCTGCTCTCTCTCCTGTTTTCTTCTGGAAGAAGTCAGCATTTATTTCCCCCTGAGCAGAAGGCTTTCATCCTTACAAATATATGGCTTTTGTCTTTCTTGAACTGTTTTTTCTTGCAAATACTCCCCACCAAACAGGATAATCTTGTTTGGCTATACAAGCCCCATGTTTTCACTGAACATTTTTCTCTCATATAAACACTGGGAAAGGATCTTCTTGATCACCATGTCTATGCCAAATCCCCTGCTACTATAGGGGTGTATGATATATTTTCCTAAGATAATCAAGCCTCAGTTTTAAAAGGAAATACTTAGGAAAGATTTTTCATATCCTTACTGCTCCCATGTTTCTCTGGTGGTGTAGAATGTTCTAATAACTTATAACAAGAATGCTTATGCCTCCCAGTTCATGTCTTTAGTGGATATGTTGTTGCTTCTGTTCTGATGCGTGTCCCATTTGTATGCTGATGGTGGATTTTTATGTCCTTCATCAGGTAAACAAGTCAAATTGTTTATGTTTTTGTTTTTCAATCAACTTTTGCTGTTAAATCCTCCTCTTTCCTTGTAAAACATAATCCCCCTAAGCTGTAGGCAAGTGTCTTTAAATCCTCTCACTCAGAGCTGGAAATAGCATTTCTGATATGTGAAAGGTTTTTGTGGTATTGGTGGTTTATGGTCAGATTTTTTCTCCATATTATGTTTTCAGTTGATGAGCATATTACTTCAGGTGATCACTCAAAAGAGGACATTTCTTATTTTAATGAAGCAATCAAGAATGATTGACAGGAGGGAAAGAGTTATTTTAAATAGCTGTAAGGTTATTTTTGAGAAGTAAAGAGATGCTTCTGTAACTTGGGTGAAGAAATGAGTTTAAAAACACAGCAGTAAACACAGAAAAAGAGAGACAAAATGTTAATATACCTAAAATGATGATATAAGAATTGTTTGTTTGAGGAGAAACACTTCAAGAGACATTTAGTGGACCAAAAAACCCAATCCCAACACCAACATTCAAATTTATTATAGAAATTCAAATATCTCTCTCATTACAAGAAATGTAGATAAAATGTGCTAATGAGACTGCATTTAAACACTTTGAACCCCTTCTTTTCAAATAAAACAAAGTTTTTTCATCAGCTGTTCATTTTTGATTTTTACTGTTACTCTTATGTGATACAGTCTTACCAAGACCTCACCAATGCCTTGGTGTGCTTTTTACTACCCATACATGGCAAATCCTTTCCTGTTTATAAAATAAAATCCAGCAAATAAGCCTAAGGAGTAGAACAGGACTGATTTCTGCCAAGCTTCAGATTTTAGTTTGGTCACTTAGCTCAGTCAACTAGTAAATAACATGCTATTCACATTTTTATAATAGGAGCAAGAACACAAAAATTACCTGGTCATCCCTTTTGGTGAAGGTTAACCAACATAAAACATATTCAAGTGCTCACTTCAGAGGTTTTTATCACATAAATAATTCTTCTTCTTAATAACTCAGAGTAATTTCTGGTGAACAGTCACTTCATTCTTGGCATTGTGTGAAATGTAAGTGAAAATATTGCCATAATGTGAATGAATAAAGCTGCTGTCATGCAATCTCTCAGACTCCAAAGGTGCTCTCTGAAATGTTATATAAAAACTCAAAAGCAAGTGGAACAAGCAGGAACCAATGCATTGTGTGAGATGGTGACTGGCCCAGAACCTGAGGTCAAGCATCAGCCTTGAAGACATTCACATATGGACTTTTCACAATTGTTTTTGTTTATGGATGTGCTTGAAATGTAGGATTGACATTTACTTTTGGATATGTAGGGGTAAAGTTGATAATCAGATTTAAATTGGAAAAAATGGATTAAAAGGATGAGACTATGCTTGATTTGTATTTCCAAGGCTTATAAACACAAATTTTGATGGACCATATGGTGTCTTGTCTCTGATACTGCATTTTATGCTCCTACCATGCTAATATCCCTAATCTTTATTTTAATTGTTTTTAAATGTTCTTGTTTATAGAAGAGAGAAAATATCCAGTACACACAGGACTGAAAAAGGCCTGTGTGCCATGCAGGGCACTTTGTGTGCAGATGGGAGCTTTATGGCAGGCAGCCTGGCTTGCCCAAAGGGTGGCTTGTGTGCCAAATCTCTCTTGTGTAGACAGGGTGCTGGACTCTGTTTTCTTTTACTGTATGTACAGTCAACACTTTTCATTTTGAAGCTCAATGCAACTTAATTTTCTTCATTTTTATATCCAATCCTGTGCTGTATGTTTCAATATAAAGTAGATTTTCAATTCTGTGACCAATTTTCTCTTTATAGCATTATTGCTGGAGAGTGACATTTAAATGCAATCTTGTTCCATAAAGGGTACAATACAGGAGGGGAATGATTTAAAAATTTTGCCATGAGTCCTTGAGGATGCAAGGTTGAATACTGTTTGCTGAAGTCAATAGGGTTGTTGTACACAGGCTTTGTGTGTGCGAGCACAGGAGGCTGAAACAAATCAATTTCCATTGACTTGTCTAGCAAAGGAGCCATTATTTAGAACTGAATAGCCATTGCTCCTGTAATATAATGTGAAAACTTATTTTAGTTTTACTAAGAAGTAGGTTATGATGAAATTATTTGTTTAAAAGCGAAGTGAGGATGTCTTCTGAATATAAATTTTGGATGTATTGATTGAATGTTTTTGATGAAAAAATCGTGTTTGTTTTTTAAAGCTGTTATCAAGAGTAATATCAATCTCACATTGACAATGGAGTTTATTGGTATAGAGAATTTTCTGGCAGTTATTCAAATAGAAGAAGCAATTACAGTCCTAGTGAAAGCAGCACTGTTTAAAGAAATGCAAGAGTAATACTTGAAGCACCAGTCCCCTTAAAAGAGTCTCTGCATTAGTTTCCTTGCTTGGTATTTTGCCAGTTGAAATTCCCTGTACTAGTAACATTTAAGGTCTGAATTGCTGAAGAAGTTTTTATGCCTCCCTTTGTGCACAGTTTATGTTAACAGAGTGAGATATTTGAGGTCTGAAAGGGATTTATGCAGTAAAACTGGCTGATCACATCTCTTTAGTATTCTCTGTGCCTCTTTGAGCATCTTTTCCCAACCCATGCCACAGGTCAGGGGGATAAGCAGTAACTCACTGGAGTCCACTTAAGGGAACTCCTGTGAAAAGAGTAACTGTCAGCAAAACCAGTTTCTGTACAGCAAATCATTCCAATGAAGGGAAAAAGAATTTTAGCAAAAATTCCATGAAGTCCACAGAAATGAACACTTACAATAGGAGAACTTGATAAAAAGGAGCGAATGCCACTCTAAGAGCACATTGTAAATACAATGTAAATGAATGTGAAAGGACAGTGACCTGCCTGCTAAATTACTGTTCACCCTTTGGAGGGTCAAACCCACAAACAAGTCCAAACAAAAAACCCCCCACAATTTCACCCCCTCCTCAACCCGAATGTATTAACTTTGCAGTGAATTTATAAATTTAAATGAATTCTGCTGTTAGATGACACAGAACATGCCTAGCTTCAGCAGAACAGGATTTCCCCACGGTATTTGTATAAAAAAATCCCTTCCTTCCATTTTCATTCACTCCCAGAATGAATGTGCAGTGGAGGGAATTGCCTCTGACAGGTGCCTGTCTGTGGCAGGAGCACTGTATGTGCCACCAGGTCTGTGACTTTGTGCTGTAAAGTGTTTTCAGTGGGAATCACACAGGTGACATACATCCCTACTGCTGCTCAGTAATGGCATCCTTAAATTCTCACTTGGGTCTAAGCCTCTATTAATCTGAGATTTCTTTGTTTAGTGAATAAAGCGAGCAAATGAAAAAAACAACCCCAGACCCAACAAATGAATGACTGTAAACTGAAACTAGAAGTAGCTATGAATATTATTTATAGTCATCTGTTGGGGTTTTTCAAAGAGTAAAGAGTGAAACCTAGGAAAAGCTTTCTTGTGTTTTCACTTTATAAAACAAAACTGTTCTTCATTGATCAAACACCTTTAACTGCAGGTAAGCTATGACCTAAATATTAGAAATGTGGCAAAAGAAATGCAAACCTAGGACCTGCTTCTTGGTTGAATGAGAGAGACTGAATTCAAATTGGAAACAAAACTACACTTTCAGTTGCTGTAAGTGAAAGAAACTCTCAAATTATTTCAAGTAAGAATCCAGTCCTTAGAAACCCATATGTGTTTTAATTCCTATTGTTTCCTGCCAAAGAAAGAGAGGAGAGGGATAAGATATGAACTGCCATTAATGAAGGGTATTTTGAAGGCTGCTCTGGATATGTTTTGGTAAGCTCTGCATGGAGCCATAGCTCACGATGAGTTTGTTTGCTCCTTGCTCTCTCATAGCTTGGGGTTGCAGTTTGAATGCCCTAGTTCTGGAAATGCCCTACAGTGAAACAAAATCGAAAAGGTTTCTATTGTTTTCTGAATTATCAGCATGAATCTACCAGAATATGAGAAGTGCCTGAGTTTGAAGAGTAGATGTGCATGCATTCTTTAATGTGTTTGGATAAATCCTCAGTGGTTACAAAGAGCCAGAGTAACTCTTCTATTGGCAATTTCCCCAGCTTTGCACCATCACAGAGAAGAGCTGATCAAGCTGGCTTACTTGTACTTGATTAACATATTCTTTTGACATTCTGTGTGTGCAGCATGTGTTTTAAATTTTAATAATACATAGACCTTATGCTACTTGTTTGTCAGCATTCTCCTTAAGAATTCTCTGCGTAGAATAAAAATCGAGTGAAATGTGCTGCAAATCAAACAATGCCGTTTGTAAGCCTCTGCTTTCAGAAGTTAATTATTATTTATACACTGGAGCCTCTGTAACAGCCTCAAAAGTTACACCAGGAAAGCAGGTGAACTTCATGCTGGGAAGAGACCATAGAAACAGCATTCAAAGCAGCGTTGGTAGAAATGAGCTGCAGGTGTTCTTGTCTCTCAGGTTGCTGTTAGTACAGTGGATCTATGCCTGAAAGCCCTATGCTTGGCCTGATTTTGTTCTAATTTAAAGTAGTTTTGCCCTTGATTTTTTGTAATTCACTTTGGCAATGAACCTAAATTACTGTAATTATCAGTTGTCTTGCTCTTCCCTGTCTTATTTCCTTGCTCTTCCAGGAGTCAGTCTGACACCTTGAACTAAGTTGTGGAAAAATGATGAGTCTTGGAGGGGAAGGGGAAAAAACGGTGAATTTTCTCCTGTTAATTCAGTTTCACAAACACAACCTCTGTGGGATCAGAGAGTGAATGGGGAGGGGGCAGAATTAGGTCTTCTTGAAGCTGGCTATTAAATATGCCTAACTTTAGGCTAGGTGTCCCCTTTTCAAGAATTCAAGTTTGGCCAGTTAAAATTAGACTTCAAACTATTTTGTCACTTTATGCACACAAACCTGATTGCAGCTGAACATTTAATTGCCTAATACATATATACCCTTTGACAAACTATAAATATGGAGGAGCATAAAAACTAACCAGGTGAAATTGTTCTGCAATTCTAAAAACCAGATCTGAAAATGTTTATGGATGAGATATGGAAGCGAAAGGCACTATTTAGTGCAGAAAATCTACAGGAGTGGGGAGGACAGGATCTGTGTGATTTACATTAATGAGAGCACATGCTCTTAAGTTGGCTGTGCCATTTTCAATTACTGATAGATTAATGAGACGACTTTCAGTCTGCTTACTGAGTCAGAGTTTGAAAGGACTGTGGCAGACTGTTTGCAGCTCTGGGCTCAGGCTTGGCTCAAACTCTGCCGAACTCCCAATGTCTGAGGAGGATCTGATGTCCCCCAAAAAGGAAGGGCATTGTTTCCAGCCCTGCCATTGCTGGCTGTCAGTAGTGCAGACATGCAGGGTGCAGCCCACCAGCACAGTGCCTGCTGTGGGCTCTGTTGCCTCAGCAGTGCCTGGACTCTTGACAAGAGGGGTGACAACAGAGAGAGTGTCTGGGGCTCTGCAGGCCTGGGGAGCTGAGCTCTCCTTGCTTCTGTGCATGAACCTGGTATACCACAGAGGGGTGAGGAGGTGCCAGGCACTGCTCACCATACACATCAAAATCTAGACACCAAAACTGAACAATCCTGCTTTTACTTCTGCCAAAGATGAATGTGACATCGTGACTAGTTACAGAGAATTAAAGAGGAAAGGATTTTATTTTCTCACTCTTTGTGACTTTTTCTATCTAATTAGCTCATGTATTAGCTTATCCAGTGGACAAAGACAAGTTTTCCTTTCTTATGTGTAAAGTGTCATCTCAACTACAAGAGGAGGAGATAAAACAGGGGTTTAAGTGTTTAAAGGATGGCAATAAGTTCCTGCAATGTAATGAGAATTAGGTGACCTCTGTGGAAGCTGATAAATGACTCTTAATGGGTACAGTCAATGGAGACGCATGGACACAGCTCTAAGTCTAGCCCTAAATTCATGTGCATCTGTCCAGCTTGAGGCAAATTGTAACATGAACATAGGTTTCACTGGCTGGTAGGGTTGCCAAGTTACCTACCACGTAGATTCTGTGAAATTGCCGTCTTGGTGGTAGTAAGCAGACGAGAGTACAAAGCACACAACAGCAAAGGCAAGCAGAGCATAGAGCCGTGGCCCAGAGGAAGCATAAAAGCTTTTTTTTCCTGGATCATATAATCAGATCTGTGTCAGTTCATCATTGAAGTAGTATCACAGTGACTTTCTATGGTTATTTAATACAAAACTTAGGACACCATAGAGTGTGCAGAACCGATTAAAAGTAGCATTTGGAAAAATGATTGTGGTATTGTACAGCCTTTGAAATTGTTTTTCATAAGGTATCTCTCACTAATCAAATGGAACCTGTGAGGGAATGAAAAGAACCAAGCAGGATGTGAGAGGTACTTAACAAGAAAGTGGACGTCTGCATTATTGTTTTCTATGACTATAAAAATCAGACTAATCATAAAAGGTATTTTTCTGTACCTTACATTCAAGTAGGCAATCTTTAATTGATTATAATAAGCCTTTCCACACCCTGCCCTCCCCCCAGGTTACCATCAGGAGCATCTGCCTCCTTTATCTTTTATCTACTGGCTATTACATGCTGGTGTGTTTGTGGATTTTTGTTTTGCAGGGATGATGTTTTGCTTTATGCCCAGTGAGAGATCTGAGGCTGCATGTACAGAGATACATGAAAAGGTGTCAGTGGCTTTTGTGACAGTTTCTCTGGGTGCAGACACAGCATTCAGTCAATATGCCTGGCAGTTTTCTGCTTTCTCACAGCATTGCAGAATCCTCCTGGGAGGTTTGCAGGGAGGTGCTGGGATGGGGAAAGGTGCATCTGCAGTGCTGAGCAGCCTGGAGGGCAGATTGCATCTTTCTCTAGCCATGACTTCTGCCGTGCACAGAGTCTGGAGTCACCCTGTTTTAAACCTGCCTGGAGAAGGAGGCACAGCTGTAATGCCAAGGCTGCTGCAGATTTCAGCTGTCATCTGTTTTGCAGGAACAAGTAATCTGGCCAGTGAAAGCTTTGCCCAGTCTCTTTGTGCCTGTACTGGGAGGTGGAGCAGAGGGGTGGGCAGGTGGCCATAACCCCTGTGAGGCACACAGACCCTGAGCCTGCCTGCCCAGAGAGCACTGTGCAGAGCTCAGCTGACTTTGTTGTAAGAACTGAAGCCCAGTTTAGTGATCTTGTGGTCACTCTTTGTCTTCAGATGGAAGATGATGTATCTCAAATATGGGCAGATGCTTAGAGCATGCCTCATATGACTAAGATGCAAACCACTTCAACAGAGAGGCAGCATTAGCTCCTATATTACCCCCCCATATATATATATATATAAAATATACATATATTATATGTATATCTATACATAATATATATACATATAATATATATTTTTTAAAGATATATATATAGTCTAAACAAAACTTTATAGATGACATATTGGCAAAACACTGCCAGAATAACTTTTTATATGGGTATAAAAATGTGCTCAGTGGGTGTAAATTTTATATGCATTTCAGAATCTAAACTTGATGTATTGATGGGTTTGCAGGGCATGTCTGTATTCTTTTTTTTAGGTGATAAAATATTCAAGAGGTGTAGGCTCGGATAAAAATAAATGTGATCACATAATGTATTTGATTTAATTTATGGAGCACTACCTGTTCTCCTTTAACAGGCTACTCAAGACATGTTAAAATGCTCTAATTCTATGAGTGTACAAGCTTATCACCTGAGAATGTTAATGCATTGGTTAACTTTAAGTGCTGTCCTTGGTTATAAGTGTAGATGGCACTTTTGTACCACTATTTACCTGTGCTTTCTCTTATTCTCTGTTCTTTTGCTTCCTCCTCAGCTTTGGTGCTGTTCACTGACAGATTCTGTATCCTGACAGTTCCTATTAGCAGCTGCTGTTGTACACCTGTGGTGGGACTGTAATGACAGCACCTTCTTGCACCCTTTGCCTGATCTTTTCACCCCCTTTTGCATAGCACTTTGCTTTTCTTTAATTTAAAATCTTGAATCTATTAAAAACCATATTGGACTACTTATCATCATTAATGCCTAGTGAACTTTTTACACTTTATGCTCCTCTGACTGGGGTAAAACATCTCTAAGCTTTATATTTTGTGTAGGACAGATTTCACTGAGAGCCAAAAGTTCCCAGCACTTGCTCAAATTCACAAACTTTCAGATGTCAAAAGTACATGAAATCTGCATTCCCCACATGGTGGCCTCTGCATCAGGTATATTGGCAGGCTCACCAGGTATAAATCAGACTCTTGTCTCCCCTGGCACAGCAGAGCTCCAGTGCAGGAGAGGCAGAACCAAGAACTCTTTATTTTGTCACCAGATGAAGCATTAGTTCTGGTTTAAGTAACCATCTCAGTAAGCAAAATGCTCTTGGATTTTGCTTAGGTCTTGTGACCAGTGTCAGCATCTATTTTATAGTCTCTAAAGTGTCCTGGAAATTGATATCAAGTGCTTCCTTTGGCTATAAACACCTCTTTTCTTATCTGACACTAAAAATAAGAGGAGGAGTCTGTGTTAATGGGAGCAGAACTGCAGAATCTTGATCCCTCTTTGACTTTGACTTCGACTTCTTGATGCTTCCCAGACCCAAGCTTTCCACATCAGAAATGTTAGTGATCATGTAGCTGTCACACTGTACCCGTTTCAGGAAATAATTATTATTGCTTGCATGGAAATTGACTGGTGGCTGAGCAAACTTCAGACCAGCTGCACACCTTCAGACCAGGCCTATCTCTGACCTGGGGAGGCCACAAAAACATGCCTTGAATAGCAGAGGGATTTTGGAAGATGCAAATGTGTTTGCAGAAAGCCCCCAGAATACACAGCCTGCATGGCTGCAGGAAGATCCCTCTGCTGAAAAGACTGCTGGTGAGAAATTGCATACTGGGTAAATACATAGTTTATCCCCTCCAGCCAGTCTTGGGACAGATGCTGGATGGAAAGTTTGTTTTTTTTTCCCATTCTTTTCCCCTTTTTAAAATTTACATTATTTGGAAGGTGATGATGATAATTATGAAGCTGTTGGAGGAGGCAAGGGTCAGTAAAAGTTAACTTGAAAAGCATATCTCTGCCAAAATGAAACAATTAGAATGCCTGGAGAAAGGATGGCTATGTTGGAACGAGGAAATACTCCTGGCAGATACATGATTCTGTTCTGTCCACTTCTATTTATGACCAGAACCTTGTTCTTGACCTAATGTGATGCTGAATTATTGAATCATCTTAGGTAATTTGCTCCAAAGAAATCTATGGAGTCTAAAAAAGTGACTGGATAGAGTTTAATTTTGCATGGAATCTGTTTAAGCTGTTTAGTTATTTATGTCTAAAGTGTGACTTTTAAAAAATATATTTGTTCTATGATCCCCATCTTGAGCTATTGATGTCAGTGGGAATCATGTAACTGATTTAAGGGAATTAGATAAGTTTTATATATTTCTTTTCAAGTCATATCTATTGACTTTGATAATAAATTACTTTGCACTTGGGTAATCTTAACACTGCAAACTCAATATAGCTTTGGGATAGGAAGGTGAATTCTGTTCTGCTTCATGTACAAATGGAACCATGAGTTAAGTACTAATTCTTTATTATTGACTAAATACATGTTGATAGTGATTTTTGTGAAATAGGGTAGAAGCACCACTTCATTTTCAATTCCCAGGTTGCATTTCTAATTTATAGTTAAAGTGAGAGTAAAACGGCTCCAACCGAACAAACTGAACACTTATGTAGAAGTCACAGAAATGTGCCAGTGTTTTAAGAAAAGCATTTAGTTAGTTTAAAGAACACAGATTTGGTACAAGAGGGTTCTCATACTTGTTCTTAAATGAAACATCAAATGCTGAATTCTTTCATTTACATCAGCACAATCTCTAAAGAGATCACTGATAAGCACCAGCTGGTTTTTTGTGTGTGTGAAAAACAAAGGTGTCTTAGCTGGCTTTCTGGAGCAGTTGGATGCTTTTGTGGTATTCTTTGCAATCACAAGCTGCATACATTATTAACTGTTATTTTAACATTTGATCTGTGCATTCTGGACTGTGACCTGATCTGGAGAACACCTTAGGATACAAAAATCTGAAAATAATGGCAAAGCTTATTACAGGCTAGAAAGGCAAAAGAAAATATCCTACTATTTACCTTAATTTTGATCTGGTTCCCCTTTATATTTTTTGAGAGAGAGGAAGAGGGAGAAAAAGATTTGGTTAGGCTAAAACATCAAGGTCAATAAGCCATCAATGACAGGTTAGATCAATACATGCTAAATTTGGAGTTTTAGTGGAAGTGGAAAAGAATCAGCAGAAAGATTTCTGTTTTGTCTATGTCTGCAAAAGGAAAGAAGTGTTGGTTAAACCCTGCTTGTAGGCATCTGCTGAAAGGTGTATTGAATTTTTGAATGCTGGAGCATTTAATGGGAATATGAATAACATGACCAGTCTGCTCCTTGGATTTATGATATATTGTAGGCTGCTAAAAAGAAGGAGGAAACAGATATCTAAGAGTGTAGGAAATGAGTGCTGCTTTCAAGACTTCACAATAAGTTATTTTTGACATCAGGCTGTAGAAAGTGAAATTTTCTGTAATGTAAAACTTTGAGCTTAACTGAGAAAACTAATGAAAGGATATGGACACATATTTGAAACTTGGACATGGAAATTATTAGTTAGAAGGGCAGGAATATGTTTTCCCTCCCTTTGACCTTTTATCACAGAAGAAAGCTCCCAACAACATGCAGAGCTGGCTTGTCCACCATACCTCCAAGAGAGCAGGATTTCAAAAGACTGCTTGCTTGGGCTTAAAGTGCATTTTGCTTTATGCATTGGGTTCAAAGCAAGCCTGAAATTGCAAGTAGAACTCAAAACCATTGTGGTTTCACCTCATTTTTACACTGAGCTTATTGAGGTTTGAGTGATTTAATCCTAAAGCTGTAAATCTGGGTAGGTTCACACAGAACTTAGTAAAAGGTTATTTGAAAGAATTGCAAACTCTAAGAGATGTCAGAGAACTTTGGCTGAGCGTCTTACTTGAAAGTAATGGAGCATGAGGTCAGGGGACTTTTCCAGGATTTTCAAAGTTGCTGGGAAAATTTTTCAGAGCTCTGCTGTTATTAAGTCTGTGTCCAGCTGTATCATAGGTGCTGTCTGAGGTCAAAACACTTGTGCTGAATTTATAGTAGGTTACATTCATGAATCTCGTTATCTAAAATGCCCTTGATTTCAAAGAGAATGAAAACAAGGCAAAAATGTTAAATATAGCGTTGTGCTTATGAGACTGCTTGTTTGCAAACTGAAAGAAGGCAGACAGAGCAGGGGGAGTGGAGCAAGTGCTTGCCCACCAGGTGGAGTGGAAGTTTTCCAAGAGTCAGAACCCTGGGTTTCTGGCTGAGGCTGCAGTGTCACTACCCTGACACATTTCCTTGAGCTCTTTTTCTGCTATTACTGCCCATGCAGGGGCAGTTGCTTGTTTCCCAGTTTAAATGGCCAAGGAAATGTTTTTAAATGGCTGCCTTGCAATGCTTGTGTTTAGCTTATACTATGATTAAGTGGAACTTTTTCTTGTGCTCCATGGAAGCCATGACAATTCTGCATATTCCTCTAGCACAAATGAAACAGTTGGATGATTAAATCCCTCCTGGGGTTCGATTACTTTCCAACAAAAAGGTTCCCCTTCTCCTTCTCCTCTCTCCTAGTTCTTTTTGATATTCACATCAGCAGCAAGCCCTGAATTGTGCTGTTTGTTTTGGGAAACTGCTGTTCCAAGTCTCTTGTGGAGAAATGTTGAGAGCATCAGCCCCAGAAGTGTGGACAGTGTCACTCCCTGCTTCCATGCCACAGGACTCTGTGTTGTCTCTATTACCACTTGCTCATTTACGATTATGGAGTATTTTAAAATTGAAATAGATGTTTCCTTACTGATTAGGTGTATGGCTGTACTGGGGCCATGTAGAGAAATGCTTTCTTTGGTGACTGAATTTTCTTTCCTCCTCCATAAAAAAATAAACAGACAATTCAAAAAGAATTATTTTTTCCTAGAATTACTTTCTTCATCTTTTGAATAAGAGCAGTAGTGTTACATAGAGGTTTAGTATTTTGTGTCTTGGTGGAAGTAATTTGTATACTTTACTAAATTTTAATAAATATATTTACCTCTTATATTAATAACACTACTATGGCTTTAAATAAGCTGTATAAAGCACCTTTAAATGGGTGCATCTGCTGAAAAAACAATTTAAATCTTGAGGAAATTTGCACAAAGATGAGTTATCAGAATGACTTGTTTCTTAAAATATTGGTCAAACCTGTCCCTAAATATAGAAATGAAACTGAGGCACAAAGTTCATGTTTCTTGGGGGTAATTTTTGCCTTTAATAAGTAAAATAGCTCTTCCAGAAATAGACGTAAATTTTAGATCACTCTCTTTTAATCAAGCTTATATGGTGCACATCTAGAAAATCAGCACCTACTGAAGCAGAACTGTGGAAATGTCTGAGTGTCTTATTAAGTTCTTTCAGCCTTTAAAAATAAAAGCTTTTAAAAGATTGAGATCTTGCTCCCAGTCATGCTGGTATCAATCTTGGGTAACAATACTGATGTCAATATAATTACAGCAGCTTGATAGTTATGTCAATGATGTCAAAATCTGGCCTGATATCCAAGATTTTCTAGCTCAAAAGCCAAATAGATAATTTCAAAATCTCAGTTATAACTCTGCCAAATTTCACTTTCAACAAAAAGTCTTTCATTCCTTTTCCAAATCTATGGGACCTATTAATAGGAATTGCAAGAGCCTTTTCTTTATACTCATGATCATATTGATTATAATGTGAGATGAAGAGTCCTCTGATAGAATAACATTACTGCCTGATTTAATAAGATAATTGCTATCTTTATTCATAAATACTGTGTTTTATTGCTTTCTCTTAGTGTGGCACATGTGGGATTCATAATTTATTTCAATTAAACCAGCCATCAGAGAAGGTAGTGAAATGTGATATTAGTAATGCTGCTTTTACTGTACCACCATAGATTTTCTGGAAATGGACAAGGCAATTCTCTGTGGGCCAAGAGCTCTTTTCCTGCCTTTCGAAAGCACCTGGTATACCTGCTGATCAGGTTTAAATAGGAAAAGAAAATTAATCTTGATAGCTCGAGATACTTTCAACTTGAGTACCAGGAATTTGAGCTAAAAGGAAGAAGTGGGGGAGGAAGGAGGGAGAGGCAAATGAGAAATTCAGAGAGAGCAGGCAGGAAAGAAGAAACATGAGAGTAGTTTCTGAGATCAGAAAGAGAACAAAGGCTAAGAAAGAGATGATGTAAAGTGCTGTAAAAGCAGTAGGAAAACTACAAACTCATTTTCTATACACAAAATACTTTTAGCCAGACAAAAGGAATGGAAGGCAATAATAAATATAGGAGAATAAAAAGCTGTTGTTCCTCTGATTTCTACATCTGTGGGCTAACAGCAAATTCCCCTAATATGCACTTCTCAAGAAATGCAACACTCCCAAGCTTTCTGCAGCTTTACTTCTCACCCTGGTTTGCAGCCCATAGTGTCTCAGTCATGCTTTCCCTTGCAGCAGACCCTGGAGCTTGTGCAGCTCAGGCTGGATTGGAAAAGCACTTGCTGGTGCCTGTCAGGTCACTTTTGGGGCCCTCTGGATTCTGTTCCTGAATTCTGCTGGGACACAGACTGGAGTCCCTTCCTCTGGCTTGGTTTGGTGGCAGTCACAGACCTGAGGTTCACCAGCAGTGACTGTGGACAGCACACTCCCTTTAGCGGCTGCTTGGAGGAACAGTGGAGAAAAATTGGAGTGATTTTGAGACAGGAATGAGGGATGTTCTTAGAAGCATTGTTCCCAATGTGTGTTTAAGGTGTTGCAGAAAAGCAGCTGCTCCAGGGCTCTCCTCCTGGTCTTCTTCCCAAGGGCAAAGCCTCTTGGAGACAGTGTCTGGGTTTTGGAGGATTATCTGGTGAGACTCATCCTTCTGTCTTTTCCTGCATTCAGCTTGGCAATTTCTTAGTCTTGGCATGCCATTTTATGTTATAACACTAATAGCAATTTACATGGAGGTTAACATTGGAAATAAGTGCTTCTGTCCTACGTTTACATAATTTTACAATCTTGGAAATTCTCAGGTGGCCCGCCAGCCTTCAGGGCTTCTGATGGACAGCACCTCAGAGCACCAACAGGGGGAACTTGTAGAAACTGAAGTAAATTTCTGTGATGCTATAACACATCATACTGATCAAAACATGTTTTTCGGGTCAAATGTGACACACTCTTGGCATTACACAGCTTTCATGCAGCCTCATTTAATGCCCACTGTCTTTTACTATTTACAAAAGATATTTGAGGTTTTTTTAACATGCTGGAAAAGACTGCTTTGTTACTCTCTGAAGTTCAGGGAGGTTAGGAGAGAATATTGGAAATTGAACTTTTCCACCTGGTGGCCCCTGCTGTCTTGGCAGGCAGCAGACTGACAGGAACACAAGTTCAGCAACAGAGACAAGTAATGAAAAATGTGGCTGTGCAACGTTTCTCTGTCAATAACAAAGCTCATCTTTTTGTGTCAGCAAGACATTGCATGCAGCACACATTTCAAATTCAGTTAATCTCAAAATAATTCAAAAATCAAAGAGCTTATTCAACCAACAAGACATACCAGAATGACTCACTGTGTATTCATGGAGGAGATAGCAGAGAAAAAGAGAATTCAATATCAGAATCAGAAAAGCAACCCTAGTTTTTGCTCAGTCTAAATTGTTTTTAGACTGCTCGAGCACACTGTGAATGCTAAAAGAGTTACCAAAAGAATATTTTATGATTGCATTGTTTGCATTACTCATCTAGGAATAAAATTGACAAAGGTGGCAGTTGTACATGTGAGCACATGCTCTTTCTGCCTCGCTGCAAGATCTTGCATATTTTTAATGCTATTTCAGGGCTGCATCTGCTGTCACCACACACCTGACATTCAAATCTGGTGTCAAAGAGCATGTGAGCACACAGTGATAGAGTAGGGGAGTTTGTTGTGATATTAGTGTTTGCTTACTCTGGTTCAATGCTTCCTGTTCAGGATATTACATGGAGAACAATTCAGACACTGCTAGAAATAGAATTGCTGGTGCCAAATTAATATGTGTTTATGACACCAGCTAGACAATGCCTATAGTGAGTGAAGGCATACAAATGGCATTGTTAATTAGAAGAATGTATTCACCTGTGAATGTAAAGTTCAGGGTGCAGGACTGTCCCTCAGACTAATGGCAGGGTTCATGGACCCCTGTGGCACTCAGCAGGGAGTTAGGGGTGTCAGCACATGTTTTGGGGTCACTGGGATTAGGACCAGGAGCTGTGGGAATTGGCACTGCAGTCTGTCCTTGCAGCTGAGCACACAGAGCCCACGGGCACCATTGGTTGTGCTTCATCCTCTGTGCTCAGCTTGCACTGAGCTGCCGTGGGGTGTATAAACCAAAGGCTCTCCTCACTGCTTTAACTAACAGTTCTTCTGAGCAAGGATAGATTATTTGGCAATAAATTGCTCTCATCTCTTAGGCCCTGAATTTATGTAATTCTCATTTTATCCTTTATATTATCTTAGAAGTTTTCCAGACACTGAGCACTGAAGTGCTGCAGACACACAGCATAGTTCCACTGTTCTCCAGCATGAAGTGTGAAGGGCTTTTATTCTTGAAGCTTGTAGACAGCTGAATAAACTACATCTTTTCACCTGTTATCAGGGCTTTGTTTGTCTTTGCAGAGTGTAATCCAATACAAGTCAATTACAGACCCCTCTTTTAATTGTCAGTCAAACAATGAAGACAGGAACAGTCTTGGAACGCCTTTATTCAGTAGGGAAGAGAAAAGGCAGGTATGCCATGAGATGACTTCAATTTCCATGGAGATTTCAACAGGAGGATGCTGACAGCCTTGGAGTGACATGATAAGCATTTAAGCAGCTAAGAGACAAGAAACAAAAAAACACCACAAACCCCATATGATTTCTAGGTAACCTGTAAAGAAAAGTGTTCTTTTCTTTCACATATTTTATACAGTAATTCATTGCTAATTGGTGGGGTTATTACAGGTTAGAGATTCCAACCTTCCGCTTGTAGCAGGAGCTCTTGGGTCATGCAACTGGAAAAAGGTATTTCACCATGTTCCTGCCTAATCAGTAGGGGAAGGAAAAAGAGTTTGGGATTACCCCTGAACTGTATTCTTAAAGAGGAGTAGTGTTTTCAGAAGAGGGGGTTTGGATCACATGTGGGGAAATTCATTTCTCTGTTCTGTTGCGGCAGTGACCAAATATTGAGACTTATCAGGAAAATTTGATTGTCTCCAAAAGCCAGACATTTTCTCTAGTCTGCAGAGATCTGCAAACTGCTTTAGCAGTATAGCATTCTTTGCATGTCTCTGTATTATTTCCAGTACTTGTGAGATCTTTAGTTGTTTGCTGAATGGAGGTCAGCAATGACTTGCCATGGCAGAGGGATCCTGGGAAGGCTTGTATGCCAGTTTGCTGGGATAAATGCCACCTGGCTTTGGTGCATTTGATAAGATTTATTCAATTTCCCCTGATGAAAGACTTTTTTTTTACCTTACAGTACACAAAACTACCTAAAACTTCATCAGACTTCCCAGGCAGCTCTGTGGCAGATCTCTCAACTCACTCCAGTCCATGGAGTCGTTTCAAACTGGGTCATGCCCATGAGGGAGAACAAAAGATAAGAGGAGATTACAAAAGCATATTTGCTGTTGAACTCATGTTTTAGTTGTTCCCTGTTGACATGAGTGCTGCTATATGTTGGTTATGTAAACATCAATTATTTATCTTCCTTTGGCAGCATTCTGCTCTTCCTCCTGCTGGCAGGTGATTGAATGGAGTGGTGAAGGAGGGCACAGTGAGCACCAGCAATCCCCAGCCTGGTGAGGGGAGCAGCAGTGAAGAGTGGATGCTCAGCTTTACATGTACCTATTATATTTGAACAACACAGATGGGGTCACTTCCCTTGTTCCCAGGGCTGGTTGGTCCACTTGGGCACCCTGTGCAGACTGCATGTGACATGGAGGAAATGAACCAAGCAAATGCTCATGTCTCCATTGCTCCATTTCCTATCTCTTCATATTTTGTGAAGGGCTCCTCAGCAAAGCGGGTCTTGGCTGGTTTCTAGACTTTTGCTCACCCAGTACCAAGAGCTGCAGGAATTTTGGCCAGGTCCCTGTCCCCTGCCTGCCAATAAAACAAAAGTCAGTGAAGCTCTTTGTGTGCTCTTTGTGGGCATTGATTCTGGAGGGTTAAGTTGTTGCTATTGACAAACTGAATCAAATTAAAAACTTCTGCTGACTGTTCCAGCTCTTTGGTGAGTGAGGGGGACAAAGTTTCCAAAAATAATGTAGAGGAATAATCCCCAAAATTAGGGCAAAGCATTAATGGGACCAAAAACAGATCAAGGTTCATTCACTAGTGATCATCTTTGCATAGCTACATCTTTCTTTTCTGCTTTGAGCTCAAATTTTTAGACTTTTTCTCTTCGATACTGTCAACTACAAGTGAAATCAGACCTTTTAGCTGTCTAGTTGGAAGCACTTATGTTTGGTGTAAAAGACAAGGTAATTTACAGCAAATAATAATGGAAATGTACTATAAATGTTAGAGATTCTGAGCGGGCAACATGTTATAAAACTTTATGCATTTTATACCTATTTCACATGCACAGCTCTCTTCAGATGAAATGACAAGGCCTAGTTAACATTATTTCTTACCATTATTTCATCTTTGTCATTAATGCTTTTTTTGCATCCCAGCACACTGTAGCTCATCCAATGCCACATGAGAAATATGTACACTTTTATATAGCATAAAGAGATTTCTATAAGTTCTGTAAAGCTTTCTTATAACAAAAGGTTACTGATTACCTTGCAGAAGAAAATTTTGGTGTCAGCTTACGAAAGTGTTGGGGAAGAGGTGATTCCTAACAAAGCCTTGAGCATTTATCCAAGTAGTTTAAGTTGTGGCTCCCAGAAAAGCTGAAACTTCTAAATCTATCAGTAAAACTGCATTAAAACCGTTTAGATTTTAAGGTTGGTAATATTTGTTTTTTGGAGATGATGGTTATTTCTTTTTCTGAAACACTAGGTCAAATATATGGATATTGAAAATTTCAGTCCTTGGTGCCAAATTCCTAACTAGTACAAGGACCAAAGAAGGTCTGCAGAAAGTCAGTCTCTCATGCCTGCAACATGTACACAGCATACTTTCTCTTGGAAGAGGATTCAACTCAGATTTGTTGCTCCAGCTTCTGCTAAAAGTTTAAAGTTTGTAACAAAATCCATCATCCAGTCCTTGCTGCTGAGTGTGATGGAAATCTCTTCCCTCTGGTAATGACGTGTGAAATTTGGAGTGCACAGGTCCATGGGATGCTCTTTATTGGCTGCGTGAAAAGAGCAGATCTGGAAAAATCCACTACTGTTGCTCTTCAAACACACTACCCTTTGAGACAGGAATGTCAGGTATTGTACTGGAGTCACCTGCAGATCTGAAGAATATGCTTTTATTGTATTTGTTGTGTTTTGGTATTTCTGTTTCTCACGTTTTCAGGTAAAATATCCAGCATCACTCGTGCCAGGCAGGCCCAGGTGAGTGCCCTGGGTATGGTGTCCCAGCTGTGCTGAGCTATGCTTGGCCTTTGTGAGCTCAGGCAGGCTGAGCACAACAATGTGGAACTGAGTGTACGGAAAAACTGATAAAGGAGAATATCCAAACAAAACTCATTTCCCCAGTTCCCTCTGCTCATTCCCCAGCAGACATCAGGAGCTGGTTGTTGCAGTATAAAAGTGTTTTCTAAGAAGAAAACTTTATAGAATATTTAAGTAACATGACTCATTTCTATCTTATTCAGGTGTCTGTGTTTACCCTTTTCCTTGAAGGGCTTTGTTATTGTTTATGAAGACAAACAATTACATGACTATCTCTGAATCCTTTTGCATTCTAATGTACATAAATTCCCCTGTAGGTGATTTACTGATTAAAACAAAGTTTATAATTGATAATTTATTTGATCAAACACTTTTTTACCAATTCACCATAAATCCTTTGATTTTAAAAATTATTCACCAGATGAGAAAGATGAATAATTCTCCACATGTTCTTTGGTCATAAGCAGTTATGAGCAAATTCCATTGATAATTAGAAGATTTATTTCTTTTGATTTAATAGACAAATCCCAAAATATTTGTTACTGGTCTTAGATTTCATGTCTTTGTGGGGTTATGCTTCCATATGTTATTGTTTGTTTAGATTTTACTAGAATTTCAGGGGTATTGAGGAGAAGGAAAAACATTCATGTGAGTCTGCTGAATCTTTGAGCAACTAAGCAGTTAAGCATAAGATGTCTTCAATAAGACAGACAGATAAATGATAAAATACCCTTTCTAGTAACAACTGAAGATAGGAAATATTATGTGAAAGGAGCAGGAAGTGTTTCAAAGGGCACTTGATAACAAAGGGTCTGCAAGTGTTACTGGTAAGTGATTTATTGATTTGCTCAGTGTAGCATGTGAGACAGTACTGATTTATACAGAGCATATACAAGAACCGTGTCATTACAAACTGCAAACCAATCTTTAAAATTAGTTACTGTCCAATAGGCTTTGGAAAGATATACCTGTCCTGCTGCCACCCAGTCCAGAGCACAGTGATTAGTTGAAGATGGAAGTTGATGTGAGTAGATCAAAGCTCAGTATATTAGGTCAAGTGATTTTAACATAGATTTATGAGCCAAGATTTTGGTTCATTTTGTGTTCTCTTAGGAAAGAAAAATTGAAGTACTCCATCCAAGGATTTTCCTTTCCAATATCTGTAACTTTCTTGCACTTTTCTAACTGCATTTCCCTTTCTCTCTTTATCTGCTTTTTTTAGATTATCCAAACTCCTCTTTTGTTTCTGCCTCTGCTCTTGGGGTGCCAGTACACTGGAAGTCTGTATCTTAATAGTGTCTTTACTAGCCCCCAGGCATGTGTATTAGTCTTCATTTTAAGATGCAAGACCTGCTTTTTGGTTGTTGTTGTTTTATTTTCAGTTTGAATTGATAACCCAGATTAGCATTACTATAGTTTTATCTAGTTTTTTAATCAAATTCCATCTTATTTGTTTTGAGTGCATATAACAAATTACCTGAGCATCTATCATGTGCCAAGGATGGGAAACTGAAACCTCTGTGGAATTGATTCTGCAAGACATAAAGACCTTCAACTTTGGAAGAAAGTCTGTTGTCCTGGAAATTATTGCTTGGGCAAAGAAATGCCTTTTGGAAGAGTTCTGATCTTTAGAAACAAAACTCTCATGACACAAAACGAAAGCTTGTGGCATGTATGTTTCTTAAAAGAAGGCCAAGACCTGTGGTGTTCTATATTTCTCCAGTATAAAAGCTTTTACCTTTCAACACCTGATGATCTGAAAATCCTTCTTTGCCCTTAGCACTCACCAAGAGCCTGGCTGCCCTGGAGAGCGCGTGGCACTCTCAGGTGTCCACACCTGCTCCAGGAGCAGCAGAGCTGGAGCTGAGTGAACACATTAAGCTGTTCCATGAGCAGCAGCAGAGCCAAGTGCAGGGAAAAGGCAGCAGCTTTATTTATCGTTTGCACTTGCACAGTGCCCAGAAGCCCAGCCCTGGGCTGTGCAGGAGAGGAGCTCTGCTCTGCACTGACGCTGAACAGACAGGGGGGACCAGGGGGCTGCTGCAGGCACAGGGACAGCAGAAGGGTGGCAGTAGATGGCAGGAGGGCTCCTGGTACACAGCTCCCCAAGGCTGGCCACTCCCCGGCTGCATCAGAGAGGAAAGCTTTGTGCAGAGTCGAGGGACTGTGAGTAACTTTGGAGATGTTCAAAGCATCTCGTTTCCCACAACGGAGGATGCAGTGGCAGAGAGGATGAAGCTGCTTTTGTGTTTTTGTAGGGAGTGGATGCTGACGGTAGAAGTCACTGCCTGAGGATAAGTGACAGCCTGTTTCTCAGTGCAGAATGAGAGATGACAAGGCTGGGACAGGAAAGGGAAAGCTTAGAAAATGAAGATGCTTTTTGTTTGATGGAACATAAAAGGAGGACAAAATGATGCCAAAGATGACAGAGAGGACAGCTGATGTGGTCAAAGTGACAGAGTAGTAAAATCATCTTTTCAAAAATATTGCAAATGGATGTGAGCAGGGACAGAATTGCATGTGTCAAACCCCAGAAAAAATACTCCACATTGTTTTAATAAAGAGAAAAGGTGTTTGAAGCCCAGAGAGAGATTTTCCAGTGTAATCTCATAAGAAAAGCTATATCTGAATTTTTTATGTAGAGAGCACCTGCAGGATTTACACATTAGGTGGATTTGGGGACAGAGAAAAGGATGAGAGGTGCAGGTTATATCAGATTATGGGTTGCAACAAGTGGCATTGTACTGTTGACAGTGACTGAGGAAAGAAGAAAGAAGATTGGAGCAGTCTTGTTATGATAAGCTAAAACTAATGAGTGTATATCTCTGAAAAGATTTTAATTCAGACAGGATATGTTGGAGCAGAGAGATACTTTTGTGTGTTGCTAGGATAAAAAATATAAATTGAATTTATGTTTTTAAATCAGGCCTGGGCAGAAAGTTGACAGTTCCTCTCTCATAGGAGAAGGAGGGGAAGGCATTTGGGTTTCACTGGTGGAAAAATTCAGCTGGAAAATATGGCACAGTCCAGATCATTTGTAGCAGGTCACCAGGTTTGCAGTGGTTTCATGTGGCTCACATGATTTAGAGAATTATGGCTATGGAGTAGCCATGCATTCCTTTGTGCTTTTGCAGTTGCAAAAGGTAGTTAGCTGCTCTGTTGCTGCCTTAGTGAATATAGATGCTGGTTGTAGAAGCAATTTGAAGTCCTGTTTTATCCTTGGGGAGAGGAGCCATTCACGTGGCAGTATATTTTTCTCACTGCATCATGTTTTCATCTGGCTGTTGAATATAATTTCTGAACCCAGTGTGTATGTTATTTCCTCTTTGGCTTTCTATATATAATTTTAATTTGTGTCATAGACTCAGACTGTTTTCCTTTCTTTGTTTTACAGTGTATTAATGAGAAACAGGAGGGCAGAGAAAACCAGAATATTTTTGGTCTAGTGCCTTCAATTTAGTATTCTGTGTGCACTTCATTAGCTGGAGCTGTTAACAAAGTGGCAGTATTTTTTTGTTTGTTTTTAATACAGTGTGAATTCAGAAAAGTTCATACAATATGCCCGCTAGGTAAAATGCATGCTGTTCCTCTGTGGTGCTGGCTTCTGGGCTGAAAAATTCCTCTTGCCTCCAGTGGAAGCACTCTGCTAGGATGTATGGGATGGGTCCAAGCACACACTGGCACAGGAGCTGATCCCAGCCATAGTGTTCAGCAGGGATGAGAGCTGGATTTCCAGAGCAGGTGCCAGGATGGGTTGCAGCAGGCACAGGCTCCTGGTGGACTGAGGAGAGGGGATGCTGAGCAGGACAGGAACTGCAGCATCACAGCTCTGGCTGCCTGAGCTAACCTGGGGGAGATGAGGGTGAGGCTGAAAGGATGTTGATGAACTTTGCTATGACTTAAGTTCATATTTTTATCACAGCTGACCTCAGTAAGACAATTTCTGGCTTGATGGATGGCCTAAATGCCACAGAGCCTGGGCTTTTTGAACTTTCAGAACCCGAGGTGTTAGAAAACCAAATTCTGGTCATTGATGCTTGCTGCACTCTGGCCCTATTTTATCCTTTGTTTTCTTTTTTTCTAGGAGTGATATAAAGCCTGCTCTTAAGCTACCTAAGGCTGGAGTCACCATTGATCCTGAGCTATCATTTGATTATCATTTTAGTTGCCTCACAAACCCCATATTCCTTGTTCTCTGGGATACTGGGAAGATAAGACCGGTGCTGCTGCAGGAGGATGTGGTGCTGTTATTTCATTTCTCTGTTATGTTCTTGCTGAGCCACTGGAATGTGGGGCTTTTAACTTTTCATGTTAGAGCTTACCTGCAATCCTGCTCCTGGCATTCAAACTGTACCATATTATTGTGCTTCTTGGAAGCCATTTGTGCTGCCTTACAGCATGTTGGGATAATTCTAAGATGCCAGTAGGAACACTGAAGTTCCCAGGCTGGCTTATGCCACTGTGAAAGCATTTTCATGTGTTACAAAAATGTATTTGCATTAAAGTTGCAGTTCAAATTGGGAGCTGGCATTTGAAATGGGTCTCCCAACAATCCCCAATTTCTTTCATTTGCTTCACAGAACAGCCTTGGAGAGCAAAGCAACCACATTTTCCTGTGATACAACTGGGAGAAGGTGCTGCATGTGCCCTGTGCACTGGATCAAAGTAGGCAGTCCAAGCTGCCTCCCCCCTCATCCCCAAATGCACACAGCAGGACATTGTCCTTCAAAACCAGCTTTTGCTGTAGCAGTCCCCTCTGCTCTGCTGCGTTGCTTGTTACCCTGGACTGTGTGTGTAGCTTTTGTGTTTTGGTGGGATTCACTGCCAAAAGAATTATTCTTGTAGGTTTTTTTTTTTTTTTGTGAATGCAGATTTCACAGTGTATTATCTTAGCTATGTGGTGTTATTTAGTGACAAATTGCCTTTATTAGTTTTGTATCATGTTACTGGCAGTTGCTTGTTCCATCTCACACAGTCAGCTGCAGATAATTTGGCTGAGGTTTATTAATATTAATGGTGTTCTAGTTTATGCTTAGACTCTGTGTTAGGTTTCTGGCAGAAAAGGTATCACCTTTGAAAGCATTAGAAGGTGAAAGCAGATAATGAGCAGAGACTGCCTGCCATGGTAAATCCTGCTGGGTACTGCAGCTCTGGTCCATATCCCTGTAGTACTGCAGCATCTGACACCTCTGAGGGGGAAATGGGAATAACAAATTTTAGGGCACAAAGAACAAGGAACAGTGTGAATGTATGACTTGCTCAGGCAAGAGGCAGTCTGTATCAACATAGGGAATTAAGTCTGAGCCTAAGATCAGCTCAGACTAAATGTCTGTATCACTAGATTGTAGTTTCATTTTTAATGGTTTCTCAGTGGGAAGGAATGAGAAAAAAAAAAAAAGAGAATGAAATCAAATAGAAATCAGTGTTTGTGCCCTTATGTCACTATGTTTCAAGTACCTGCTATTGTCTGTGTTCTTTCTTTGCCTCTGCCTTAGCAATTTGCATAACATTTTATTATGTAATTTTAAGGGCCTTTACCCTGCATTAGGCAGAATTAATATCCCATGGCACCCAAACTGTCTGCTTGCTGTACCTCCTTATGAGACACTTTTCTCTAGGGAGAAAGTTCTGTGTTGCACTAAACATTTCTTTGAGTACATTCACTACTGTTTCTTAAATGTGAGTGACAACAAACAGCATTACCTTAACCTATGGCAAAACAGCAGCAGCAGGATTTTGGGAAGAAACCATCCATACTGGAGTTACAGGAACTTCGCTGTGTCTGGATACAGCAGGTGTAAAACTGACCACCCCCAGATTTCTTGCCACTTGCTTTGAGGTTTTATCATTCATGGACTGAGATGTCTCTCATGTAACCAGTCAGTGCATTTGCTCTTGTTGTGCATAACATTCAGATTAATAATAATAAAAAAGTTCCTTGCACAATTTTACAGAGAAATAATTGTTTTTACCTTCAGCTTCTAGTGTCAAGACCTATCTACTTGGCATTAATATTTGCACACTGATGGGTTAAAATGCTAAAATTAACAGAAATTGCTATGCTCCCAGTTATCTGCTCCCCATGAAAAAGACAAATACAGTCTCACAATGCATTATTGGAATCACTAAGAATGAAACATTGCTATGAAGGAAAAGTCCACTCATCAGCATTTTTCCTGACCAGCTCCTCTTTGCAGATAGGCTAATGCTTTCAGAGTTCTTATTAAGCTTATTTATGTACTTCAATTTTCTCTGCATGAATTAGAAAAACAGATAAGAAAAAAAAATTCCTAATTTAAAGTATAATTTATGATAAATTTTTGGCACTGCAAAGGTTGATCATGGAAAAAATTTAAATATTGGAGCTTCATTTCATACTTATGATGTCTGCTGTGACAATGCAGTTTAACTGCAGGACTTCTTTTCCTTCTGAAAATACTAATTGGATTTTCAACAGGATGTTCATGACTAAAAGATGGTGCTACTCAGTGAGACTTTTTTTCTTTAAGTAGTTCTGTTTAATGAAATGTATAAAAATCTTATATTGTTCTGTCAAAATAGAAGTAATGTGCTTACTCTGTTTCCTGCTGTGATCAACCAATCTGGTAATTTAAATCTAAATGTGCCATAATCTTGAGCACCGGGAGAATTAGAAAAAATGATCGAGAAAACACCCACGTTTTCATTTAATAGATGGCCTTTTGAGCTCATTTCCAATTTAGTGCTGTTCTTCCTTGCTGAAAACAAAAACAAATTTCCTGAAAATAATATCAAAACAGCAAAAGTGCATCAATTAAGCCGCAAGATTCAACAGGGCATCTTTTAATGGGCCATTAAGCCTGGGGTGTATTGTGAAATACCAAAGTAAAGGGCAGATTACTTAAAGTGCCCACAGAATATATTAATGATTCATTAAAACATGCCATAGAAACAAATGGTCATATCATAACTAAGTGGCCTGATTATGCAATCATTTTTAGTGGTGTATTAAAGGAGGAGATCTACAAACAGCAAGTTAGAATTGGATCCAGCCTGTTAAAATGAAGACTAAAGTTATTTTTAAAACCTGACGTACATAGTATCTACAATTTTCTAATTAATATCCCACCATGATTGAGAGTATCAAATTTTTAAGAAAATAATTTTCCGCAGCAGTCATTTGATTAAATGCCTGGCATTGTTGCTGTAGTTAAATTTAGATTTCTCATTGGCAGTCCTGAGGCTGGAGTCACCAGTGATCCTGCACTGCCATTTGATTGCCATTTTAGTTGCCTCATAAAACCTGAGTTTGTTGTTCTTTGGGATACTGGAGATGTAAGAAGACCAATGTTATTGCCACACTGGTAATTCATCTGTTATATAATGGCACAAAAAACATTAAGTGAACCCTCCATAAATGGAGAAGATGTCTGGATAAATAGAGTTCCAAAGAAGATGTTTCTTCATTTTCAGTTCCCACCAAGTGCAAGAGCAGCAGTCTATGAGAAGCAAGTAATCCCTGTTTTGTAGAGGAGTCTAGCTTTGTTTTTCAAGAGATGGGTTTCATTTGTCTTTTACAGACATTATTCAAATGGTATAAAAACTGGCTCTGAGACAGGAAGGAAAATTTCTGCCCCCAGTTGGTGAATTACCTCAGATGCAAATGTCTAAGACTAAACCTAATCTCCACTATGTGTAATTGAGTGAATGGTAGTTCTAATTAGTAGTTCTTATGAAAGGACTTGTAATAAACTCTCCTATTTTATTTGGCTGCATCAATTCACAGCAAATGGATTGCAATGAAATTTAACATTGCAGCAATTTCCTGTATAACACCATCCTTTACATGCTTGGAATCAACAGCATAGAATGGTTGTGATACCCACATCTCCCAAAGAATCATTTCCACTCTGTAGCTGGTCCATCATTTATATGAACCAAGACAGTAAAAAAAGAGAAGATAGAAAAACCATATTGAAAACAATGTGGGCTGCATGTAATTTCTTCTTGATGGCTTTTAATGCATTACTGATCTGAATATATGGAAAATAGTGCAGGTTCTTTCTTTTTGGTAGCGAGGCCTTTTTCCTTGCCTTTAAATTGTGTGTATCCTTAAGCCTGCACTGAACATCTTTCACAAAGCAAGCTGGAAGGGGCTCTGAGCCATGACCTAGTGGGAAGTGTCCCTGCCCATGGCAAGGGCTTGTAATGAGGTGGTTTTTCAGGTTCCTTCCAACACAAACCATTCTATGAGTCTGTGATGGATTTAGATAAAGCTGTTTAATGTGTGGTGCTTTCTAAGCTTGATTCAGCTCCTCTAGAAAACAAAGAGATTTGTGAAACTTTCATTTGTAAAAAACAAACTGTAATTGAGTGTGCTGGTGCCTGAACTTTAGGAATACATTGGTGGTAAATATTGGTGTTGGTGAGATGGCTTTTTGCCTCCTCACCTCTGAAATGTAAAAACCCAAAGAAAAGGAGCTGTATGTATTCAGTTCTAGTTTCCTTTTGCAAAACTAGAAATTGACCAGTACATTTTTATTAAAACATAACTCATTTCTCAGTTGGTATTTGCTTTTGTACAGATAGTTTTCCTCTGTGTTTTTTTTTTTTTCCTATTAGGGATCAGAAGTAATTGCTGAGAAGTTAATTCTGGTTTTTCCAGACAATTCTTCCATTTCCTTCTGACCCTTTCATTTCCCCTGAAAACTTGCATTTACAGCCTTCCTCCTAAGTACTTTGCACCTCCAGAGCTCTCTACTAGTCCTTTTTTTTCTGTCCTGCATTTTTGCAGCTCCTTCCTTTTTAGAGAACTGTGTTCGTTATGCTTTTGCCTTCACCATCTCACTGAATTCAGTAGCAAAACTGCCAGTAATTCCTCTTAGAGCCATACTGACCCTGCCCTGCTCCCTGGGACAGAGCTCTCGCTCCACTTTTAAGGGCTGGAAGCTACTTGCAGACTTTCCCGCTATGAGCAGCCTCTTCTTTGACCTTGTACAATGTGTTAAAGGTTGTGTATAGGGGTTTATTTTATAAAATAAAATCTCACCTGCAAAGTAAGCCAAGTCATTATTATCTGACCCCGGTGCTCTGCAGGGTCAGCAAGAGGCAGCTGTTACTGTCAGTGTGAGGATGATACTGGTGTGCTCTGTTACCTCTAGAAACCAGCAGGAAATAAACCTTCAGGCAGGAGCAGTGTTTCCCTTTCAGCACAGTAATATTTGTATACTGGAGAAAAGTGCAGCACCAAAATGACAGCGTTATGCAGCTTTTAAAACAACTTGTTTTAATGTGATCACCAAATTCTGGGAGGCTGCTGAAATGCTGTGTGGGGTTTCTGGGATGGAAAAGTGCTCTCTTGGCTTTGGTTAGAGTAACTGAGTGTCCTTCAAAGACATTAACTCCCATAATATTCTTTGAAAATATAAGTGATTGAAGTTTTGTAACCACCTTGCTTATTGGACTTACTGGTCTTTTAGAAAGTTGTTTCCTCACTTCAGCAAAAAATACTTGTGGTGCAACATAAGGTTTCTTTCACGAGAAACTCAGAAGAGTGGAAGTCAGAGAGTAGCTCTAGGATCAATCCAGTTTTGTGTTTTTGATATGGTGGCGATATCTTTCAGATCCGAGTGTCTGCAAAATTTTCTTATGGGACTGTACTAGAAATGTCACCCAGCCTCTTTCTCTGATTCAGGATCTGCCTGCATTTCTCTCTTCTGAAACTAGTAAAATCCTGCTTCAATCAGGTAATAGGCCAAAATAGACCAGCTCTGCTTGTTCCTTAACTTCTTTAAGAACAATTAACTCATTCCTGTTGCTCATCATTCCCTTTCCTCAGGGCATGAGGCTCTCCTCTCCTCTGAGTCCAGGGCTGGATAAAGTTCATTGCTACCAGTGCTCCAGCCCCTGTATTTTACCTGGCATGTGAAATGACACATCTGAGCCTCTCAGGCATATGGCAACTGCAGCAGGCCCTGATAAATCCCATTTTATACCTCCCACCACCACAAATGAATCCAATCCAATTTCTGCTTCTAGCATTCATAAAGATTCTTCTTCAAAAATGGCTTTTAAACAAGCCTTTCAGCTTAAACTGAATTCAATATTTGGGAGAGATTTTTTAAGATTGATGATGGTAGGTGTATAGGAGACATTGGTGGATACCATTTTGTTATCTCAAAAGTGAAGCTTTTTTTACCTCCATTGGTAGAAGTCTTGGGAAACTATGGACGTTTTAACAGTTTGATTTTTTTTTTTCCGCTCCTCTAGTTTCCTAAGCCAGATAAGCCAGAGAGGCTTTTTGAATCTCAGGCAGCTGCTGGTGTTAAAAGTACTTCTTAATTGCATATTTTTGAGAGGTTATAATGGCCCAGTGATTTCCTAGATTTGCAGGCCAGAAGACATTACTGTGATCATCTACTCTGACCTCCTTCAGAGATGTAGGAATCACAGGGTGAAATCCCATTAAATGGATTAAATAGTAAGTGTAAAATTAAAAAGATAATAAAATTTAATATTTCTTCTTGATGCTGGTCCAGGACTTAAGGTAGTGAGGTAGTGCAGTGCAAATGTACCTGATTTCCATGTGTTGCAGATAAGAAACTTTTTCTCTCACATTAGCAAGTGTTGCCTTTTTTTCCTCCCCTGAGAATCTTGCATTCTAATAAGGAAATGTAATCTGGTTGGATGTTAGGCTGTTCCTGTGTCTGTAACAACTCTGGTATATCATCCCTGTCATACCTGTAGCCTGAGGCCTCATGTTTAAGTGACACATCACTTAGCAAAGATGATGGAGAGGACGTGTTTGACATGCTCAGGATCCAGGGGTGGATCTGGTACCTGTGTATTTTCTGCCAGGTTGTATAGGTCTGAACACACCCCAGAATCCCCCCCTGGAAACCTGGGCATTGTGTGTGTTACCAAAAATGTGAGCAGCCCTGGAGGCACCTTGTCACATGCCACAGGACAGATTCTTGAGCTCTCTGACCCTTTTCAGATTCTGCTTACTCTGGAAAGGATCAGGTATGGTTGCTTACTCCATTTTCTTTGTTTTCTAGCAGTGCAGTGGGTTTTGCACAGCACCTGCTGGTTAGCTGGTGATTGTTTTAAAGAAAATAGCACCAATCCTGTATTGCAATAGTCACAGTAATGAGGTAAAAGTAACTCTCAGACTGACATAGTCTGGGTTCCAGCAAAGCTGAAGTCAATACCAAGGCAACTTAAAATGTAGTATTTGCTTTTCCTGCCATTGATTATGCATTTCCTCCTGACTTAACATAGGTGATTTATAGTCAATGGTGTGAAGGTGTGCATGATGATCCACTGCAATTCAGCCAGGAGTTTCTTCAGGAAAGACCTGACATGCTGGGGTTTGTGTATTCCTCTGAAATGAACTTGGAGAAATATGACTCCTGGCGGTGTTCTGTGAATTCAAACAAAGTCTAGAAACATGTTTCCAGCTATTCCAAGTAGCATAGTCATTGAAGCCCACTCAGAAATGTAAATATTCCCTGTTTCTGTGCCCATTCTGGTGCATCACATATGAAATTTCTCCCAGCACTGGCAGGTGCAGATAACCCTGCCCACTGCTGGAGGTGGAGGAAAAGGTGAGAGTTCTTGTCAAATCCTTCTTGTCAGTCAGAGAGATTGTCTTGTTTAGATTCTCTGCAGAAGAGAGAAAGTCCTCAGAGCACAGGAAATTTCCTCGGTGTGTAAAAGGCATGCTGTGTCATTCATTACGCAAATGAAGGCCAGTTTGTGCTTGAAGGAGTGGTGAAACTAAAGCAAAATATATATCATTTTATTTAATTTCCATACCTATTCTAATGAAGACCAGAAATGTCTTGGGTGTTTCTAGTCCGGAAAACTTGATATCTGTAGTGTAGGGGGGAAACAAAAGAAGGAACAGTGACTGTAGACAAATGGTTGGTCAGCATAGTGTCTTGGCAGGTGGGAAAAGGAGAGTTTGGTTTTGCTGTGGCTGGTGGAATTGGTGACCTGATGTAGCAAATATTTGTGCTGCACTGGTTTATTTCCAGTGGCCACATCTCAAGTTTTTGTGGACTTCACAACTTGCTTGTAGTTGTCTGTTGTAATAAGTTTCCTTCAAGATCACAAATATTGTGGAAATATCTATCCAGAAATGTAAAATGTGCTGAAACTCCAAGAGGTGCTCACTTGAATAAACATTTTGGATAATGCAAAAGAGGTTATGAATTAACAGGCTGGAAGAGTAAACAAGATTAAAGCTAAGTGCTTTCAGGGTCTGTGTAAAAAAATAGTCAAAGGCTAATTGCAAAGAAGTGGATGAGGCAAACCCATAAATTAGAAGGAGTGGGAATGGAAAATGGAGAGGTCAGGAGTAAGATGGCCAGGTAAAATAAACAGTGAAGGATATGAGAGGGAGGAAAAAAGATTATGGATCTTTCTTTAGGCAGAAATGTCACAAAAATACAGCATAGTGTTTGAATTGTAGGTACTGTGGAAAACATCCCAGAAAGAATATAAAACTATATAAAATGGCATATAGAATAAAAAAGTTAAAATATTAGATGGAGTAGGCAAGAAAGATGAAAGGTGAGAAACTGAAAACACCATAGAAAACTTATATCTATTGTAATATTTAAGGAAGAACAGGGGAGAAAGTCAAAGTGAAAGATACTTGTGATTGAGTGAAAAAAACAATAGAAAATAGGGGAGAAAATGTCTATATTCTCCTGTAGAAACGAAAGGAAAGAAAATGATCATGTGTTTCTCAGGAGTTTAAGAGTCCAGCAAGTAGGAAGGACAATGAATTTCCTTTCATAGTCCTTGAACTGTTTGAAATGCTCTGTGAAAGTCATTGTTCCTGAGATGCAAACCATAAGACAAAAGGTGTTCCTTGTAACCAACCAGAACATAATTTCCTATGCATCTATTTTCCGAACTTGAGCATAAATCACTACTACTGTCATTTTTGTAGCCTCCATCATACTAGAAAAGTGTCCCAAGACAGCAGCTGCAAAACAATAAAGACTCTACACTTAAGACATATGTTACACTGTACACTGCATTTTGTCTTGTAGCTAACTACCTTCCTGATAATAATTAGTTCAGCAACACTGTGTCTTCTGGAGAAAGGAGATGAAAGCAAAGGAACAGGAAGACTCAAGATACTGCAGCTGTTGGCTTTGGTGTATACACTTATATGGAAAGCTTTGATTTTAGAATGCCCTGTAAGGTTTATAGGATTCAGTCTTTGTGATTTCAAAACCAAAGTGGCTCTTCCAAATGAAGGACCATGGTTATCTATAGTTTCTCAATATTTTTGAGACATCTCAGACTTGAAGAAGATAAAAATTTAAGTCAAGCATTTGTATGTAATTAGAAGAACTTCAGCCACAACGTCTTCTGAAGAAACCCACTCACTTGTTACTGAGATGAATGAGGATAGGTGAATGAATGAAATATGTCCTGAAAACTAGAGCAGAAAAAATTAGGTCTTATGAATCTGCAGTAGCTAAAAGAGTGTCCAAAGCTCTTGTGAAACTTGCTTCTCTCTCCTGATGCCTTTGGGTTGCATCTCCAAGTCTTATATGTGACCTTGTCCTTATGAGAGAAGTAGGATTATTTTCTGGATTGTTTCTTCTGAGGTAGGATGGAATAGCTCTTCGGAGCTAACTCAGAAAAAAATGGTTCAGAAGTAGTAGAACTGTGATTCTCATCTCCAAATATCCAGTAATCTTACCTCCTATTCACCCTGCCTTTTGTTTTTCACGCTTCTGCCATTCTCCCCTGTGCTCTGGAGCATTCAGCCTGAATCTGAACAAATGTGAAGAGTGATGTATGGACTGTAAATACAGTTTTCTCTGCTGACTTTGGGCCATAAGTAGTAAATGCATTATCTGGAGTAGTTTTATAGAGAACATTATGCAAGCACACGGGAGCTGTTGTTGACTATGCAAGTATCAAAGCCTATTGATTAGCTGCTACTTGGGCCTTAATAAAACTATCATTATTAATTATGATAGAACAGTATATGTGTGTACAGGTAGCAAGCCACCTCTTCTATTTTTTTCTCAATTTATTGCTGAGGCACAGTAGATTATAAGTCACCTTTGCATTTTGAGAGAGAAAAAAAACAACCTAACATTTCTACATTATTTCAGACTAAAGGAGAGGTTGCTTTATTGTCTTTCCAGTTTCTTCTGCAAGAAATTGGTATTTGTGAGCTGTTCCACACAGAAATAAATGGTTTTACAACCTCTGTAATATAGGAGAGCAGTAATCTGTTTTTCAATATTAGGTCAAGTTGCGCTCATCTAATCTTGTGTGTTCCCTTCTTGCAGTTTCTATGCTAGAAATTGTAAAAAGAAGCACTCTTATAAAAGATACATTTATTGAGTGAAGATTAGCTGTTTGTTGCTATTGACAGCACTAGGGATATGAAACATGTTCTTCAGAACCATTGGTTAGAGCTACTGTTTTCTTTATGGCTACAGGTATAAAATGGAAAATATATACCAAAATGCCTATTTTATATCATATGAAAAAGGTAATGTGTCTTTAATCTTGACCTTGTAGCAGTTATTCTCTGTGTGGTGAACTACATATTGTTTCTGTTATAATAAATCTTTGAGCTTCAACTGATTTTTCTTTATATTGCTTAATTTAATTAAACCTGTATTGTGAATAGAACAACTATCAGTAAAAACTGAAATACAGGGGGGGAGAAAGGATTATTTCAAAGTGGATAAACTCTACTCCTGTATAAGGTATCTATAAGCCTTTTTTGTTTGTAATTCTCCTGTCCTGTACATCCCCAAAGAGTGCCAAAGGAGCTATTATTTTAGAAGGAGATTAAGCTATCTTTTAGACTTGGAGCTCTAGATTTAAGATCTTCTTAATCTTCTGCTTGTTTTTCTCTTCCCTTCCTCTTTCCCCTCTCAAAATTGGTAATGCTGGAAGTATTCATTATTTCAAATGAACAGAATTTATTAAGATGTGTGAGAGTACCAAGGAAGGGAGAAGCTGCAAAGGCTTTCTCCTTAAATAAGGATATGGTGCACAAGCACTGATATTGATACGTATTCTTTAAGATTATTAATTTTCTTTTGCATTTGATAAAGGCTTTTAGCTGGAATAAATTTGCAAAATTGATTTGCAGTGAGGGTATAGTTATTTTAGCTTAGGCCAAGAAATCTTCTCTTTGCACTGGTGTGATCTGCAGTGCTTTTTCCCACCCTCCACAGGTGCTTTGCTGCATTTTTGATTTAGATCATTCCATCTACTTTGATTTGCAAAGATACACATTTATATTCTTCAATTTAATTCTTTATTAAATTCATCGATAAATAGTAACATCAGATGACTAGAGAATGGAGGTGGCTGAATGGTAGGTGCTTGAAGTTTAATTCTGTTTCATTCCTTCACTGTATTTCAGTCAAAGCAATAATTTTACAAATAAATGCTTGATTGTATAATCTGATTCTTCCTTTTCACTTTTGATTGAGGAGTATTACCTCTATGTATTCATTGCAAGCTTCTTGCTTCAACTCTGCATTAAATGGCTTTTAAAAGTGAGCTCAACTGATAAGCTTAAGTAACCAAAGCCTTGCAAACTGAGGCTTGGTGGTGTCTGGCAGGGAAGCAGCAGAGAGCAGTGTGGGGTTTGGGTCATTGCTGCTGGGCCCTGCTCACGCTGACACTTTGGGCAGGTTTTCCTCAGTGCAGTGAGCCAGGCTGAGCCTTCCGGGCTCTGGACATTTTCCTTCATCCTGTTTCTGATTCAGATGTGACTTTCTTTATATTGCACACCCAGATGAGAGTGATGGAGACCTAGAGCTCGTAGAATAAGGGAAAAGAAAGTGAATACATGCTGTAATAGCCTGTTGTGTTTTGGGGAAGAAGTTGTTTATGTCATTATTCTTTCATATATTAGTGCTGGAATAGAAAATCCCAGTACTGATACAGTTCCCTGTGCACCTGGCAGGGTAGCAAGACATGTACTGGAGAATGTGCTGCTTACTATGTTGAGGGTGTCTCCAAGAATTTTAATTTATTTTTAAGGGAGAAGAAAGCCTTTTTTTCCTCATCTTAGGCAGAATGCAAGCCTTCAGTTCAATATCTGTTTTACATTCCTTTCATCGGGTCCTACCTGAGTAATTTTTCCTTAATGTAAACAATCTTGATCTTTTCCATCTCCATTTTATGAGAAGCTCTGATCTACTCCTCTCTCCAGAGCCTTCTTTGGGGGGGTGTAGGTAAGAACCAACGGGCAAATTGCAGGGTGTGAAGGAAAGATGTTCTGGGGAATAACTGATGTTTTGTTAATGGCAGAGGTTTTCTGTTCAAAGGTGCACAGAGCAGTTATACCTTTGCAGAGGATCCTTCTGTTAGGATTACTTATATGGGCAAAGGATTTTCAGAATTATTCCCTAATAGAAACCTTTTCAACAGAGAAAATGGATTTGCCTGTGGATTTGAGATATGTATATAATACGTTTAGTGCATACGCAGATATATGCTCTACACTTATATGTTAAAAATCTGGCTCTCTATTGCAAGGTCAAGAATTGGAGAGCTGAGAAAACCTAAATTTGTAATTCTTTGTGCAACCCTAATTCTATGCATGCTGGATTTCTTCCCACACTTATCTTCCAACGCTGAGCTCTTACTTCACTCAAAGCCCAAAGTGTTTGGAAGAGAAGGTTGGCTCATGGAATTTAGAAAACGTCATAATCCTGAAAGGGTGGAATAAAGATTGTGTGGCAGCATAAATCTGCCATTTCTTAAGCTGAAGTGTATGATTTGCAATCTGAACATTTTAATGCGGTTTATGGATGTCATTTCCTATTTATTTTGTTAAAGGCAAAGAGAAAAACAAGTCTGTTTAGCGTAATTGCAGAAGCTGTTGTATGGCACATCATCAGGGTCTGAGAGCCTTCCCTCCAGCAGCAGGAACAGGCTGCAGCTGCCAGGCTCCCCAGCTGGGGAAGAAAAGGAATCTGTGCAAGTTGAGGTTTCTCATTTTTTGTAAGAAGGGATGTTCCCTCCCTGTGCAGTGCAGGAAACGGGTGAGGCAGTAGTGAGGACATGCAGGGTGTTGGCACTTGGCTGCTGTAATCAGGCTGGGGAGGATGTTCAGCTGGCAGCTGCCTTGTCCCAAGAAAAGCAAATGCAAAATGGTGACCTCTGGAATTCTGGCGTCTCTTGAAGAAAGGAGCAAACTGGCTGCCCTAACTTATTTTCATCACTGCGTTTGCTTTTTATTCACATACGTTGAGAAAATATGTGATAACTTGCGGAGAGAATATAAATTTTATTTTAGACGTTGTTGAGTTTTTCTTCCTCCTATAAAAAGGGTACATTGTCCCTTTTTCTTACATATTGTAACATTTCTTTGATGAAATTGAGAAAATACTTTCCCAGAATTCAACATATTTGTATTTACCTCTGTCCACAAAGAATATACCACTTTTTGAATAACATATTATTCAGGTTCCTATCATGTCACTGATAATGGTTATTAACAGAGTATGTGTTATTCTTCCTAGTAGACCTGCCAAGCCAAAGAATAAAAGTGTAAGGAAGCAAAATTAATAATTCTGTTGCAATGCATCATATAGATAAGGCAGTAATTGCAAGGTCAGATGGGTGTACATAGATCATTAACTGGCTGTGCTGTACTGCAAGCACAGGCCTTTTGCATATGTTTATGAATAATGTTTCTCATAAAGACACTAGATTGTCTACAAAACCATCTTCTGAGCCAGAAATGATCAACACACATGGTAATGAAATATTAAAGATAAATTTGGGAATCCATATTAGAAGTAAATTTCAAGCACTTATAAGTTGCTGCTCAGACACTCCTTATTCCAGAAATGAGATACATGAAAAATTCTGATAAAACGATATTCCATCCCTTTTTCTGTTAACGTATTTACCAATCTCTTTTTAAGTGATGTGCCTTCTCTTAGGCCTAAAATAAAGAAAATAAAGCTTCAAATCACTGACAAAAGGTGAAGTTGAAAAATACATAGCATGAGTTTTTCTGAGAGAATCAGTATATAGTTATATTTTTGTATTATAAGAGACACAGGAAATAGATTTGTTGGTTTCCTAGCAACTAAGAGTCTCAGAATTTTAAAGCTGCAGATCAAACTTCTATCACCTGCTTAGAAGTACAGATAGATGTGTGTTAATAAAAACAATTTTCTGAAATAATTTCAACATAAGCCACTGAAGTATTTTGTAGTAATCTAAAAATGAGATCTGGCTTTCTAGATCAATGGCAACCCTAATCACAGGTTGGCAATAACTAACATCTTTCTCATGATATTTAAGATATTTAGCAAATTCTATTAAATCTGTGCTTTGAGCCTCTTCAGAGGAAAAATAAGACTGACTGTTGGGAGAAAGAAAGATGGAATGCCAGAAAAAATAATACGTTCTTTTTTTTTCTTTTTTTCTTTTTTTAATACATCTAGTTGTGTATTTTAAACTCCAGTTTGATTTTAGACTCCAGTCTGATTTGAAATTCAGACTCTAGCTTGTCTTCTTTTTTTTGTTAAAATGCTTTGCAGCGTTGGCACATACAACTTCTGTGCAGTAGCTTCCTAATCAGTGTGTTTCACTGTATAATATTTTTCAGGATGAAAAGATGGCCCCTGGCCACATCTCCCATCAGTGACAAGTGTTCAGGTACCCTCACATCACTGGAGCTCCTTCCAGCTGCTCCCTGCAGCTCCTGGGCACGGGCCAGGGGGGTTCCCCTGCTGCCTGGAGTGCTCTGCACAGCATTCCCTCATTCACACAGGAGAGCTCAGCAGCTCAGAGGACACTCCTGACTCCAGGATTGTAAATATAAACTTAATGGTGGGTAACGTATTCGTGAGTTGAATTCTGGGTTGAATAAGGGCAGGTGCTTCTGCTTGATGCTTTATTCTAGCAGTTTGAAAGACAAACTGCATTACTCCCAAATGGGAAGCAGCGAACAATAGGCTGAAAAAATTTCAGGAAACGATAATGAAATAAATATAGAATAGAATCACAGAGTGGTTTGGGCTGGAAGGGACCTTACAGGCCATCTTGTTACAAGCCCCTGCCACAGGTGGGGACACCTTCCACTATCCCAGGTTGCTCCAAGCTCCATCCAGCCTGGCCTGGGACACTGCCAGGGACCCAGGGGCAGCCACAGCTGCTCACAGGGAAGATGACAAATAACTGGAAGTCATGGCATTTACAAATGGAGGACAAACTAAATTCGATGAATATTGTTTTGGATATGAATAACTAGTTTTGAAATGTATTTGTGTGGTGAAAAAAATAGTTACTAAAGATACATTCTGTTACTTAACAGTTTCCCTGGACCCTTTACTGGCCTTTAGCAGGAATCAAAGGGCCTGGACATTGTGTGTGAACAACGGTCATATCTAGAGGTAAATAACTAGTGCTGACATTGTTTTAGGGTCAGTGTTGAGGCACATTAGTAGTTGGCTTAAGCTTGCAATGTACTATGATCTGGGGCAAATCACTCCACAGTTATTGCAGATTTATTGTCTTATTTCTGGAACGAGATGTAGTGTGTGGAACATGGGACATAAAATCTAATCTGTCTGAAATAGCTTTCTGTTCTTGGTGATGCAGCTCATACTCCTTTTTATGGGTGTTGATTTTATATTGTGTCTTTTCATCTGAATCTGAACTTTTTTTTCCAGTGATCAAAGCCACTTTCCCTACCTTGAGAGTACATCTATTTTTTTTTTTTTCTGTCACAGTAGTGTAGGACTCTTGGGCTGTGAGGAAGGAGTTAGGAGCATGAGATAAGGCAGGCAGAATGCTCCTTGCCTTCTAAGTTCAAATTACAATTTAATGCACTTGGACTGTCATACCTTTCCTACTATGTAAAATGTCTTCTGGTGTCCCACAAGGTTTTATAAACATGGCAACTTGATTTTGCAGATTATCTGTGTGATTTGAATCTAAGCAATCTCCAAATGTGGTAGGATCTAAGGAAGCACAAACATCCATTGTCCTTAACTCAGTTGTTGGCGTTACTGGTGTTCTATCCCTGCAAATTAATGGGGCATTCTGCAGTTTTTCAGCATGCTGTGCTTAAATATGCACTCTGTCCCTTGGGCTTTCCTGGCCCTTCCTCCTGTCCCAGCAAAGGCTCTCAGGGCTGTGCCATCAGCCTGGGGCCTCAGTGCAGCTTCCTTTTTCCCTGCAGCTCTCTCCAGCTGGAGAGCAGGCAGGACCAGGTCACCTGCTGCATTTATTCCCTTTGGTTTGGATCACACTCCAGTAAGCTGGCAGTTTCTCTCGCTTGTCACAACATTGATCCACTTTAGGCTCAACTCCTGGGTTCAGTAGTTTCCTTCTGTTCCTCTTTAAAAAAAAAAAAAATCAGGTAATGGGTATCACTGAAAGCTGTCACAGAAAACAACAAAAGAATGGCAAAGTTCAAATCTTAAATTTCTGTACTACTTGCAGAATGAACACTGTTAAATAAAGGTTGTTTCCATTATGAAAACATGGACACTTTGTGTCAAGACTATAGCTTGTATTTATTAATTTATTTCTGCCCTTGCATAAATGTAGCTGGGATTTTTCTTGACTTCTAGTGTATCTGAGAAACTATAATTTTGCCCAGGCTAAGGTTTTTCCATGCAGGAGCTATTGCTGTGCTGCCCTTGAAACTTTTAACAAACTGGGTGCCAGGAAGTTGGCCTAAGAATGCAACACTCCCTACACAGTAATGTGAACTATTAAGCAAATGGCACAGAGTAATGTTCTTTCACTGAGCAAAAATGCTCTCATTTAGGTAAAATTTCAGCCTGCTGTTGGCTGTTACAAGCCAGAATGGCAAAGAGAAATAAAATGTAAAAGCAATATGAGTTTGAATCAAATTATGATAAGAGTCAGATGGTGCCATTACACAGATATCCCCACAGGCAGGCATTAGGAAAATTTGCCATAATGGTATGCTGAAATATCATTCTCTGGTGGGAAGGCCACTGAGATTCTAAAATAAACATTTAACTCTTTCACAAACCTCAGACAAAAGCTGGACGCTTGAGCAGAGAGGAGCCCCACTGGTAGCAGTGCTTGTGCTCTGCTGGGCTGGAGCTATGAACCAAACTGGACAATTTTCTGCAGTGAATTATTTGCTTTGGAATTGATGGTGTCATGCCTGGACATGGCACGTGCAGTGTGACTGTGCAAGTGACCAAGAGAAACCTGGGTGACAGAACAGAGTCCTTCCCAAATGGAAGTGAAGCATTTCTGCTGCTGAGCTCCTCCTGATGCCAATAACCCCACCCAAAGCAGTCAGATTTCTTTTGTGAGCATCTTGAGAAGTGAGAAGTTTGCAGTCTGAACCATAAAGATAAGTACTGCTTTGTACTGCAGGAAAATGTAGAGTTAAATGAGTGTGACTAATTAAAATGTTTTGAAGAAGGGTATTCTGGGCTTTTTGCTTGAGTTTGTTGTCGGGTTTAAGCAAAAGGATTTAGGCAACGTGCATTCCACATCTGTGTGTTCTACTCAGAGAAGGAATGTTTGGTTGAATTAGATGAATTTTTGGAATGCATTAAATTCTACGGATTTACAAAAGGGAAAATTTACCCTGTGCTGTCCTACAGGGGTTTGCACGTCACTTTGCAGGCAGGACAAGGACTTGAGGAAGCAATGAATTCTCAAGGTCTGGTCACCAGGCAAATATTGGAGAGGTTTGACTTCTGAGCTGCAGAGCTGCTCTGTGAGCCATCGGCTGCCTTTGTGCCTCTGCTGCTGCATTTGCCATCTGCCTTCTCCAAATACAGCCCAGCCTCCCTGGGGCAAAGACCATTTTTGCTTCTGTTTACAGTGTCTTGCACAATGAAACATCATTCCTGGCTACATTAGCAATGTGAACAATATTTGAAAAGAGACACAAGTTTGTGACTGTCCAGAATTTATTAGAGATTAGTGTTTTATGCTTCATGCTATTTCCTGCCTTCATACTAGGGTGGTTCACAGGCTGACCGTGAGTGGTGCACCCGGACTCTGTCACCTTGGGACCTTGGGAAGATTTTGTTTCCGTGCCTTCTTTTGCTTGTTCCTATTTTTTTTTTTTTTTTTTTTTTTTACAGGCCANNTTTTTTTTTTTTTTTTTGTAACAGGCTAAATTATCTTTCCCAATTCTTTGTTGCTTGAAGAGCTACCTCACCTGGAATCAAGTTTTTATTTATTAATGAGATATGTCCAAGCATTTCAGAATAATTGGGATGAGAAGTATTTTAGCTGTCCCTGACATTGCTAGTTCTTCTCAGCCTCTCTCAGGCTCCTTGGGTCATCCCCCTCCATGTATGACATGAGTACCCTGGACTTTTGGACATGACAAAATGTTCTTAACTGTAATTATGAAATGCCAGGAAGGGCTGAATTACTCACTACAAATGACTAGGCTAGAAAGGATATGAAAAAGTTACACAGCAGTGGCATTCTGGTTTCTCTCTCTAAACAGGACAGTATCTCCCTGCTCCACTGCTCACCTTTCACCTGTGTGATGCCCATGGGTTTAATGCTTGTATTTTGGTTTGAAGCCTCCCATCAAGTGTGCCAGGCTCCCCTATGCTTCTGGCAGAGGAGAACAGAGGATTTCCACTAATCTCCAGTATCTGATGTGCTAAAAGGACTCAGAGGATTTGCCTGTTTCCCACACTCCAAACAGGTCCTTTTGGAAATGCTTCTGTTCTTTTGACCTTCAGAAGTATGGCTTTTAAGGGCCATGTGAGGGAATTTGAAAGTGCCTAGTGGGGTTAGATTCCCACGAACAGCATGAATTGCAGATACCCTTATCTGTGTGGGTGACTTAGAAAATCTTGTATTAGGAGCCAAAGTCACCTTGAAAGCTGAGCTTTAATCTCTGTATGCTTTGACATCCTGTTTGAGCTGTGTAACTATTGCACCTATGTCACTTCTGCATGTGTTCTCAAGAATTTGTGAGTAGTTAAGGAAAAACAAGTATTCCAGGGTGAAAGTTGCAGAAAAGTGCCTGGCTGAAGCAAACTGTTCTGTGGCATAACAGGAGGTCCAGAGGAAAGTATCTAAGGAAAAGTTTTATTCTGTCTTTGGACATCTTAATTCACATCTTGTTCTACTTTGAAGATACAGATAGATGTGTGAGCAACCCTCTATCTAACCAAGCCTGTGATCTCTCCTGGCTAGAATAATTCATGCTAACTGTGCAAAAAATATACTTGTTAGGTGGGCTAACAGCAACAGAATGATAGAGACCTACTTTGAAACACAGCCCCCATTAATAAAGGTCTGATCCATGGTGTTATGCTAAATGCATCTCTTCTTTACAGAATGTTAATTCTGAAGCACAAGGAAAGTAATTTCTTATTGTATTTTTTTCCCAGAGTATCTATCAAATTATGTTGAGTATTTGCAGAGCAATAACTCAGGATTGACTGGTGGAAATCTTATAATCCAGGAACGTGACCCAGCACAATATCATCCTAATTTCCTCTGTGAGGATTAATTCTGCTGTTTTCTTCCTCCATGACAGTGAATTGAGCATGTAGCAGACTGTGCATAGTGAATGCATCCTGATCCCCTGTAATCTTTCCAAACACTTCAAGTGACCTTTTTGTTGAATGTCCTTTAAAAGCTTCTAGGATATTATCAAAAATAGCCAAAGAAATTATTGACAGAGAAAGCAGGACTCCACTTCTTCTCCAGCTTTGCTGTACATCTCACATTTTTGCTATGGAAAGGTTTGTCTTCTTCACTGACTGAGCTCAGTTTTGCTTTCTCTGGATTAATCAACTGTTTGTTTATTTTAAAATGAACTCAAGTAGAATGAATGCTAAGCTAAAGGAAAAATTCCTGGCTCTGTAGTGAAGCAGTGTTTCTTCTGTCTTGCACCTTGAGTGCCTGTACACCAGTGCAGCTGAGTAGGAACTTCTGTGCAGTGGTGTTTCACCTGCACACCTTGTGCTGCAGGCAGAGGTTGACCAGGTACACCCAGAGAAGGCTGTGTGTGACAGATGCCGGTGGCAAACTGGATCACTGACTAATGTTATGCTACACACATGAGCCACAATATTGCTGCTCCTGCCTGCCTTACTGCTCCTCTAGAAGACACTGCTTCAACATGGGCACCTCACTGGTCTTTCCACTTGTGTAAATGGACTTTATTTTTGCTGGACTAGACAAAATTTTCATTTTTGGCAAGGTAGGCCATTTACCAGAGTTCCCCAGGTGTTTCCTGCATGTCAAACACATTGGGTCACTCTGGTGTACTTATGAGGCCCCACCAGCACCTGTGTGCAACAAGAACACTTGTGTTGAGAAAATACTTCATCAAGTTCTTAAACACCTGTGATTCTGCCTAATAAAGTCTGTGTAGCACATAGCTTTTATACTAAAGTTAATGATGCTTTAAGGCAGCGTGTTAGGTCCGTGCTTTGGCTGGAACAGCTGCCATCAATTTCCTGTGTGCTGTTGGTTTGTGTGTTTGACAATCCATCCATTTGTTTTCCTGGTCTCATCCATCATTTGCTCACGGTGCTTTCCAACAGTTGTTGTCTTTCTACCAGCCTCTAATTTCACATCCTTAAATTCATCAGCAGGTTGTATTTATCTTGATTGACAATTCATCACAATTATTCCTGCAATGGAGAACAAGTTTTAAAAAAAGTATGCTGTAGCTTTTGTGGAACATATCATCCCTGTTGGAAGGAAACCTAGAGAAAATGGGACTATGTCACAGGTCTTACACTTCATTCCTCCCCAAAATCTTTAACAAAACACTGTTTAATACTTGTAACCCTGGAAGAAGCTCAGTTTGTTCAATTGAGGCCATTTTCTCACCTGCTGCTCTCTGCTTTACTTATGCTTGCATGAATCAAGAGCTCATCTAGACAATCTCTCAAGCTTTTATCACCATGACAGCTGAATACCACTGTCCTTGATCTTGACTAAACCACTTCCTTCAATACACAGAGTTTGAGATGTTATTTGGAAAAATTACAGAATGTAACTCTGTGTCGTCTGCCGATAGCAGATGGAACAGGGGCTGAGTGAGCTGCTTCTTGCAGCAGCCCATTTTGCCCACCAGTTCTGTCCTGTTTAGCACACTGATCTGCAAGAAATTTGTCTGTCTGGGTTTTTTTACACATTCATGTGGCTTTCCCAAGTGGTTTTAGAGCTGGACTGAGCCTTTTGGGGGCTGTCACAGTTTGGACATCTCTATGCTGGTCACTGCTGTTTGCTGAAGACATTTCCCAGTGAGCAAATCAGTGTGCTGTAGAAGCAAAGATCTGAAAGAAAGCATACAGAAGGGTTTGTAGCTCTATCCCCTCCATTTGTCTTACCCTGGCAGATTGAAAGATCTGCTGAACTCAGTGTAGTTGCCCCACTGAGCAGCCTGTGAACGCTCTTTCCCCGTCCCCTCTGCTGGTGGCTCTGGTTGTAGCTTCTGCCACCAGTAGCTCTGGACCCTGACCCACACACCCAACCCCACTCAGGCTTCTGGAGGCCAGAAACAGTTTTACTTCCCCTCCCAAATATTTTTCCTCATTCATTTCCAATGCCTGGAATGACTATAATACATCTGTGGACAATCCCCACCCCAACAAATTCCCATCACTTGTTGGAAAGTCATGAAGTCCCACAGAGCACTAAGAGTTAAAATTTCTTTGCATTAAAGTAATGCTGAGAAGCAGAGACTCTTTGCAGTAAAGGCCACGGTCATCAGAAAACTACAGCTCCATATTGTTTGTACCTAAACAAAAGCCTCAAAACTCTTAGATGGGTGAGGAACTTGAAGCATAAGGGCCCAAAAGGACTTAACAAAATCTCTGAGTATCCTGTCCCAGAAGAAATTCTTCTCTGAGATTGTCCAGATTTATTTCCTATATCACCAGAGCAGTTTCCTTCCATTTGCTTTTCATAAGTAGGTTTTATAGTACAGGTTTTGCTTTAGTTTCCTTGATGAGATTATTGCAGTGTTTGAGATACCTGCTGTTCTGGTTCTTGTCTGGGCAAGCAGGGTAACCTGCTGGGGATTTTTCAGAGTTTCAAATGAGTTATGTCTCTGTCAATAGTAAAAAGTGATTCTATATGATTAAAATATACAGAAGGGTGAAATACACAGAAAGTTCTGTGATTATACAATGACTCGAATTATGTAAATATGCAGAGCACTTTTCTGAAATGGTGGTTTAAAAGGTGATTTTAGTGTCCAATTGAAAGTCTGTCCTTTGTCATAAGCAAATCCCAGGAACTTACAAGGAGGTTTCTCTGACTTTGGCTTTTCTTTCTTTTCTGTCTTGTTTTTTTTTTTTCTTTAGTTCACTTTGTGAGAGAAAAGAGGACACATCTTCCACATTTTTCTTGGTCACTTCAAATCCCATCAATACCCTTCTGCCAAGCAGGGGTTTGAGGTGGTCCAGAACAATTTTCTATTCATCTTCCTTTCCTGTCCAAGCTGTTATCGACCTTCTTTCAATTCTTCTCTTTGATGATAGTTAACCTTGTCCCTTGCATGTTTCTCTGTCTGATTTCTGGCTTTTTAATAGGCACTTAGTTCTACGGTTTCTCAAGCGTGAGTTTGGTGCTTCAGTTCATTGGTGCAGCTTTCATCTCCTTTCTGATTGCAGACTGTAATAACTTCCCATTTTGAAAGCAGAAGCATTCTCTGATTTTACTGTGCCAAGCTTCTGTGCTCTACAGTTCTTACAGACAGTCACAGTTCTCCAGTGATAGAAGTATTTTCTTTTTCCCTCAGGTCTTCTTCTTTCCCAGTACACTCTCTTGTAGTGGGGCTCTTTCTCACATCCTTAAATAGAGATGAAGTTTTATTAGATTATTTTAAGTTGTTACTAAAACTACTTCCAAAAAGTAAGAGTAACAAAAGCCTGCTTATCTGAATTGGGATTCCCAATGTTTTCTTAATATTCAGCATAGTCTCTTAGCCACAACCAACTGATTAGAAGCAGTGCAGGGTCGGTGACTTACATCCAGTTCCAATTTTCACCAGACATTTCCTTTGAGCTAAGCAAAGGCGAGCCAGAAGCGTGATAAGTTTGTTGTTGGAGATACTTGAACAAAATTGGGGCGCTTTTCTACAGGTTAGGGAGGAAGCCACTTGCCATGACCTGCCAGGGAGCTGCTAAAGGAGCAAAGCCTGCCAAGGAGAGGCACACCTGGGTGCCTGCTGCTGCTGCATCTGCAATGTCACATCTCTTAAATGGCTTCCAGGGTTTCCAAATTTTCTTCTATTTTACTTAGCAGCAAACCTGTCTCTAGACTTATCTCTCTGCCTCATTTCTACTTGAGCACTGACTTCTGAAATTAAGTTCTTTTTTTTTCAGAGTCTCATTGCTTGATGCAGTGGCAACTTTTCTTATGGTTCCAGTGCTTCCCATAAAGCTCAGGAGTGCAAAGAAAGAGCTTCAGGCTAAGGCAGAATTGCTACCATTTTGTTTTGCTTAATCTATCAATCTGGATCCTTTAATGAAGACTAACTCAGCAGGCCTCCTGCAGTGGTACTTTGTTAGTGGCTTTCAAAATACGAAAGGCTCGTTATCATGCAAAGTGAAAATCTCTCTTTTGTGCAGGGTAGAGTGTATTGCTCTTTGTGTGCCACAGAGGCCCACCAGTCCTACAGTAATTTGCACTCATCAGGGAAAAATCTTGTGTCTGCTGTGATGATGCTCTCAGAAGTTAAAAGTTTCTTGGCAGGTCACTTTTAACTACCTTGCCTATTTATCTGGCAGGAGGATAATAGCAGATTGATGTTTTATCGGCAGGAGTCAGGGTGAAAAGAGCAGTCCAAACACCTGGTTATGAATATTTTTGCACATTTTGTTTCTTACCTTTTTATTTCCACATGCTACACTTTGATGGTTATAAAAGAAGTCGACACTTGTAAAGACACTCCTTGAAGCACTTTATTCTTGTTTTCTGAAAATACCTTTGTAAGCAAGATACGCCAGAAAGGCAGGGTGGGCTCCTAGTGTAGCTGAGTCTCTTTTCCACTTATAAGTGAATGGTTGTTTTTATCTCTCCTGTTTGTAAGAGTGGGCTTCATCCTGAAAAAAACAGGTCACCTGCTTTATTGCTAAGTGCTCTTTTTAAAAACAGCATCTATAAAGAAAGTTTCATTGAACAGGTACCATAGCATCACCTGAGATTCCTATACCTTCAGTCCTCAGGAGAGAACAGATCTTTTATGGAAACCTAATAAGGCTGTCCGTCAAGAGTAAAGAAATACATTTGTTTACTCATTGAAACAATTTCCACAAATCAACTCACAAAGGTGCTTTGCTGTCCCTTTATATGAGTTTATCTTCCGAGAATGTAGCCCAGACAGGCAGAATGGGGGGATTTGTACAGGGAAGATTCTTCCAAGTTCCTATAAAATGTGCCATGCTTATAAGTGTTGTGAGATTAAAGTATGATAGAGCAGAAACAGATGCACTTTGAAAAACTGCATAACTAAAGAAAATAATCTTCATAACTGCTTGAAGTTCTACTTTCCCCATACGGTCTTTTACTGAACTTTTCCCTTTGCTAAAAGCTTGAACCCCCATGACTTGATTTATAAATAGATCCCTCCCTCAGCCAGTACTTACTTCGAGGCAGATTTTCCTACAACTCCCAGGTTTTTGGCACACAGGTATCAGGATATTCAGAGGGACCTGTTGATATGGCTGCTTTAAAGCCAATCGAAATATGCCAGAAGAGAATGTAAACTCTTTGGGTCCAGCTTTTAGAAAAAAGTCTGTTTGGTTGGCTTCCAAAATACTGTCAATAGATTTCAATGTGGGAACTGGCAGAAGCAGAAAGCAAATGTCTCATCACACAATGGGTCTTGTCACTCTTCGTAATCATCTTTCTGGAGAGAAAATTGTTCCTAGTGTTTCAACAGTTGACTTTTGCCATGTGAAATATTTTTCATGCTTAAAGTGAAATCCTTCACTTTTCCAGAGGACAAAGGTCTCTGACTAAGCCAGCCCAAGTGCTGTGGAATGTGGCTCTGTGCTGACTAAAAGGATCAGGGCACAGTTATCATTTAAAAATACAGCCCCAAGTAATGAGGCATTCATCCCAGGTTACAGGATGCACTTATTCTTCAGCAGTTTTGAAGATTTTCCAGCATCCCCAGGGGACCAATGTCACTCTGACCTAATTTACATTGTCAGCTTAGCTCTTTGCCCAAGGACTATGATTGCCAATGAATACAGATGGCAAAGCCATGACAGAAGTCTAAATATTTTTCCAAATATACATAATTTCCACATGGCTTGTCTGTAGAGGGAGCATTTCCCATGTAAACCTCTCAACAAGTATAACTAATTGCTGTCACACTGTCTTCTTCGGGGATATGAAACTGACTCTAAAAAGAAGGGAGCTTTCTTTTGTTCATTCATTCAAGAGAGACTGTTGAGATTTGAAGCATTTGGACTTTGTGGCTGGAAACAGATCTTAGCTGAGAAGTGCTGGGCGAGTCAGAGGATGGAGTGTGTGCAGAGACTCAGCATGCAGGGCGAGCACAGAGTGCACACCTCCCTGCAGGAAAGGCACCAGCATTCTAGAACGCTTCTCTAGCTCAGTTTGGAAACAATTCAGGGAGCAGGTACCCCACGAGGATGCTGAGACACTGAGTAGCACGTGCAGTCTCAGACAGATGTCATCTTCGTTATTTGTTAGGCACAGGAGCATAATACATTTAATACAGAGTTACATAATTTTACATATTATTACATAATAAATACATTTGGAATAGCACAGCTCTACCAAGGTAAAGCGGTTCCTTCCTTCAGGAATTCAGATTCAGCTCCAGTCACTTCTGTGGTGTGTTTCTCTAAAATGAAGTTGGCCTAAAGCATTAAAAAGAAAACTCAAAAGCACTAATGATGCTGAGAATTTTTTTTCTCCAGAAAACCAATGCAAGAAGGGGTTTGCCTGAAATGTTTGACTTTCACAGGAGGTACCTACAGATTTTATTTTTTTTATCTCAGCAAATTGCACCATGCACATTTGGAATGTAGAAAATGTAACAACTCTCTCATCATCTTACTTTTTAAGAATTAATAAATACCACCATTTAGTACTTTCTATTTTGTGCCATCAACGTTTAAAATTCAGCAGATTGAATTTCACAGCAGGTTTGGTGTAAGCCTTTAATCTTAATAATGATCCCTTGATCTACCATGGTCTGTCCAACTTGGAGGTTGTTAGAGGTCCCTTCTGGGAAGTTTCCAGCTGTTTCTGTTTAGTTCATGTATATTTATTTACATGACTTTTTAACCCCATTTGATAACAGAAAAATAGAGTACGATTTAGCTGCAAATACTGTTGATCATTTTCCAGAGAACTAAGTACAGCAAGGGAAAAGCAACATATGGCACCATTTTCTTTACTGATCACTTATTATGTACTGTTATGACCTCAGCAGTGCCTTTGACTGTACTGCTATAGGTTAAGGAAAAAGGCTGGAGTATTTTTACCCTTAAGCTCTCAGAAAAAAGCAAATGTGACCTGGAGGTAATTTGTGCATGCATCACACCACCCTGAAAAGAACATAATTTCTGTCTGGGAAAATAAACCAGACTTTTTATTATTGTGTTTATAATTTGATTTTAAAGTCTTATTTTTGTTAAGTTGGAACTCATCTTCCTGCATTGCTGTTACATTTGTGCTGAGAGCTCACATTTTCATCATGACAACCCCCCCGAATTCAGCTAACAGCTTTTTACTTTAATATTAATATTTTGCCTCCAACGCTATTCCAGGATCCTGTGTAATTTCTAAATATTATAAGACTTGTTCTGCAACTCTTTTATCAGAAGAGTTCTGCTATTCTTGCAGAACTACTTGCAAAAAAAAAAAACCTTGCAAAATTGCTTTGTTAAATTGCAGTCAAAGTAGTCATGTTGTTTAGCAGAGGATGGCTCGATGTGAGCTTGAATGAATAATTCTAAAAAGACATGAATTAAAAATAATAAAGTCTAATAATTTGCACCAAAAAAGGAAATATGGGGAAATTCAAGGAAGAAGTTGCAGAGGATACAAAGCAAATGCTCCTCTCAGTTATGCCAGAGTGGCTGTGTTGTCTCCCAGTCCATCAGTGCCACTCTGTTGAGCTGCTGGTGGTAATTTGTCCCATGAAGATTAATGATCTGGGGAGAACAGAAGAAATTAGTTGGGTTTGATTTTTCAGACTGCCTAACTCAACTTATTCCTGTGCAGAATTTTGAAAGCACTGGACTGGCTGTATAATGGGCATTGGAGGTAATTAGTGACGGTATGTATGAAATTTTTAAAATGCTCTGATATGATAAACACATTAATTTCTGTGCTATTGATCACAAAAGCATTATGTAGTCAAGAGGTCAGGGCCCTGCGATGTGATCACATCCTGAGCTGTTCCAGGAAAAACCTGTTTGTTGTAAAGCAACATTAACTCTGGTGGCATTGAAAGAACAAAATATGGAATTTATCTCCTTGTGTTTGAGAGGGCATGGCCTGTGCAGCCATGAGTTCTGGCTGCCACTTTCCCACATGGAGTTACAATGCAGTTTCTAATTGAATTATTAGAAATCAGCTACTTTTCATGTAAGGAGAGTGTTATTTACCCAATTCCTACACTGTTTTTATGTACTGACATATAAGAAGTGATTTATATACTGACACTCAGTCTCATTTGATAAGAAAAGTTTTTTTCTTTCTTTTCATTTTTTTTTTCTGGTATATGCTGAAAATGAAAAAAAAAAATCCTCTGCTCTTGGCATAAAATGAATCAGGAAAAAACCCCAAAGAATACCTAAGAAATCTGCACAGAGAAAAAGATTCATAATTCTTCGATATGCAGCTTGATATTCTGTGAGCTGCTGACCTTTCTTGCATTATTAAAGATGCCTTGACTAATATTGCATAGTGTCTCTGGCAGATTTTGATGGTAATGTGCTCTGGAGAGTCTTCCATAGTCAAAAATTGCTAGCAGGACTAGGACAGGAGACCTTCTAAAGTCTGAATTCAAAATATGTCACTCAAACTATATATTCTGTGTACTCAGGTGTAAGCTCGGGGAATAATTTAATTGAGGAGTAAGAAAAAAATCTTGTAAAAAGACTGCTAGAGGGCTATGGAATTACACTGAGGAAAAAATTGATATTTTGCTAATTACCTCTACTACAGTGATAGCCACACACTCAATACTCTTACAAAAATAATCAGAACTGGATAAAATAAAAAAAATTAAATTCTTGTTCTTGTGCCTGTGGATATGGTATTGCATCCTAGAATATAAAATTATGTGGGTACACAGAAAAAAGATAATGGTATTCAGGTCCAGACTGAAAATGAGATTTTAAAGTTTGTATTTAATCGTATTCAAATCTTTAAAGATGTTTTCCTGGTAGTTTCCAGCAAAATACATTATTTGCTTCTTTTTTTTCCTGATCAGTGAAACAGAAGGGGAATTCCTGCAAAAATCCATGCTGCAGATACAATCCAGAACCTACTTTTGGGGACCAGATAGAGAGATAAGGTACTAAACACCATGAAAGCTCTGAGATTTGAACTTGATGTTCTCTGTCCTAAAAAGCCCTTTTACAGAGAGAGTCACCGTAGGGGCAGCTGCAGAGCTGCTGTCCTGCTATTTCCAATCTGGCAGAAGAGGCTGATGCCAAGACAAACGTGGTGAAACACAGCAGAATTAACATGGGCAGCAGCTCTTCCTCCTTGCTGTGGGGGCCTGGCTGCAGCTGTGGTCTGGAGGATCTGGTGCACGGGTGGATCCTAAGGGATCTGCTGAGGAATCACCTCTTCCAGTGCTGGGAAACCAATGGGAGAGGCTGCTCAGAACTCGGACTGGGTTTGAAAACTCATCAGGGGCAGCCCTGCAGGAAGGGGGTGCAGCAGGGGGATTAAAGCTCAGCTCAGGGCCCGGGAATAAAAGGTTCTGCAGGTGAGCAGCTGAGCTGGGCATTAGCTGGGCAGTGGGGGAACGTCCCTGACAAACGCAGAGGGAGCAGGTCAGGGAGGCTGGTGCTGGAGGAACCTCTGGATGCCATTGCCCAGCTCTGTGACAAGAACTGGTTGAGCTTTATGGCTCCCTCACACAGATGTGGTTGCCAATTTCTTGAGTAATTAATGTAATTTTACAGATGAAAACGTGACTGTGGGTAGATAAGTGGCCTGTTCATATTCCACCCCAAGTCATGCAAATGAGCACCAAACTCTGAAAACACACTTTATCAATTTGAATCTTGCATAATTAATAATAAATTTGCTTAACTGTGGGAGAGCGATGAATCCATTTTGTAGCGTGTTTATGAAACATTTTAGACTGTTTATCTGAGGTTATTGCATTGCCATGGTGCTGTTTGGGGAATGCAAAGCTCTACAGCATGAGGGACATTATAATCCCTTATTTATTCCCTTGCAGATCCTGCCATAAGTGTCCGTGTTGTTTGAGGCAATAGCCCTGGCTAACTTAGCAGGTGCACTCACCATATGTCAGAGCCCTGTAACTGATCACAGACATATGTGCAAAAATTAGCAGTAAAGCAATGTGAAAGCTGTAGTGGCTATAGTTTAGATTTAATCCTCTGCTGTGCTGTGCTTATTGTCTCTGTTGTGCCAAAGCATCTAAACGTGTGTTTAGCTTTGGGCCTGTCATCAGTCCTAAAAAAGTCAATGCAAAACTCAAGCCTTAAATACTCTGGACAGTAAACATTAAACACTGAGAAGGAAAAAAATATATTTACAACAGGATTTTTCTTCCAGTGCATTCAGCCACTTTGCCTCATATGCAGTTCTTTAGGTACTGCCTCTGTTCTTTACATCACACAGAGGCTTTGAGGCATTTGCCCTCATTGTGCTGAACAAAGAATGAAGAAGAATTTATGAACCAAAGTGTTTAAGTCCAAGATAATATGAAACCAGTAGCTTACCTCACTTTTAATTCTGCTGACTGAACTGGGTGCAAAAAGCACACATGGGCTTTGCATTCTCATTCTTTTTTCATATTTTGGGGACATTTTGAGATTTCTCATCATGTCTTCTGCCATGGGAGCAGGGGGTCACAGCCTCCTTTTGCTCTTTCCCCATTTCCCTGTACTGCAGCTCTCAGATTTCGGCATGTTGACATTTTCTTTCTTCTTCAGTTCCTCCCAGGGTGGCAAAGATGAGGTGGGACTCTTGTGCCAAACAGTCCTGTGATGTGTAGGGCACCTAATAACTTCCTTTTGTTGTGGTTCTACCTGTAAAGGTGTCTGAAGGAGCACAGACAGCTTTAGGTTTTCGATTTCGTTTGTTTGCTACCCTTCATTTTCTGTAAAATCAAAATGATCCTTCTCTGCCATGCTTACTGCAATCTCAGAAATATAGACCTTCATCGTGTGCCAGGTAAAATTTCTGCATTTCATTTAAGTAGAAAAATGCAATAGAAGAGAGCATGAGACCTCACAGGTTTTGCAGTGCTAATGGACCAGTTATGTGTCTGGTGACAAGGACATGGATCATTTGTTTTGTTCCTTCACTGAATCTACCCCCTGAAATGTATGAAGGTAAAAGGAGAAAATCAAAGTGGAGGCAGTTTTTATTGTTCCTTAGCAAGGACTGTAAACCTTGCTGAGTTTCTAGGTAAGGCTGCTGTGATACACATCAGTGTAGAAATCTAAATTGAATTTGATGAGAAAAGGCCTGATTTTACTCCCTTGCTAGCAGAAGACTTAATCTATGCAAGGCAAGGTAAGCCTATTTACTTAAATGAGATTGTGTTGAAACCATAATTCATAATTGAACCAATTAAGAGTCTTTTTAAACAAAGCAACCAAAAAACCCTTGCAGATAGGGTCTGATATCAGCAGTATTCTTCTGCATTTCAACCAGTGAAAATGACAAGCACAAAGAAGTAGTGGGAACGAAAGCCACATTTCTCACTATTATGGCAAGCAGATATTTTGGAGGAGTGTGTAACTGAGCTGGAGAGATTCCTTGTGAAAGAACTGCAACAAGTACTGAATATTTCTGTCAATGGGAAAGATGGTGTTTGCTGAGGGCAGCTCTTACTTATTTGATAATTTTTCAGACCATATGACAGGCACTGCACAGTGAATTGTTAAAAGGCTACACAATTAGAGATGCTAAAATGCTTTGTTCAGATCTTTGTCCTCATAATTAAACATGCATGATGGTAATCGATGTGTAATGATAATGAATAAAAGCCAATAGAAGGACTGCTATTAGGGCTTTTTAATTTGCTGTTTGTTTATGTGTCTGTTATGGGACTTCCTTTTAAGGAGAATAATGTCTTATTATTTAAGCCATTTTATTAGATTGCACTTGCTATAAAGGATAAAACTATAAATGATAAAAACAGTATTGTGCGGTTAGATTGATTAATTTATTAATTCAAAGATAAGTTTGTATTTCTATTTTCAATTTAATGGGAATTTAGAGAAGGTGTTTTCTCAGCAGGTTACCAATTCTTAATTACCCGCTTCTTGGTCTCTGATGATATGAAAATCTTGAAATCAAAATATTTTTCAAAGTGTTCTCAGTGCTTCTACCTCTGCTCTGTAACTGCCTGAGTTAAGAAGCTTATTTGAAACCCAGTTGTGTGCAGTTTTATTGGAACTTTGAGGTGTATAGAGAAAGTAACTAAAACAGATCAGATTATGATTGTGTGTTTTGATGCAGAGAAATGTGTACAAAGAATTCAGCATCCCTGACTTTTGCTGTAAGTTTTTGCTAATGAAATTTTATCTGAGTGATGAACATTATTAAGCTGACAATGTGATATTCCAGCTGTGGACTGCAGTTGACTGGGTTATTCTCTTTCTTATCTTCTATCACATAAGAAAACACCTACTTAGTAGGGCTTTTTGATATTCAAAGACTACAATAAAAAAAAGATCAAATGTAACAGAACATGAAAACCTCTATTGATAACACATTTTGTGAATGAGGTGAGACTAGTCTGTGCATTCAGTAGCTTATTATTTCACAACTGATTTTTATGGGTTACTGATTCTGTAAACCAGAATGAAAATGGTAGCATAATTTTGTAAAATGGCTATCAGTCAGATACTGAAAGTGGAAGGGTGAAATTGCATCTCCTCCTCCTCTATAATTTGCAAGCTGGTACATATGAAACATCAGAATATAACTCTTCTGTGTTATGACATTGATTTTGAGTGTGAGGTGCGAATGATGTATCAATCACCTCTGGTCAAGAACAGTAAAAACCTTTCAAGGACAGAATTTTCCTTTTTGTGAGGTCAGCTATTCTAGAGGCTGCATTTTGAACTCAGAACTAGAAATGGTGAGTTCTGGAGTTCTCACTTTGCTGTTCTTTTTTGGATGCCTCAGGGACCAGCATTTATTAGACAAGCACACTGAATGGAGTTCCAAGAAATTTTCCCTTCTCTTTCATTGGAGTTTTGAATAGATTAGTTATTTGGTGCACTGTGTACAGTCAGCTGTGTTGATTTCCATGACCCTTTCCTAACTTTCCTTCCTGGAGATGTGACGTGATATCATCATAGTGAAATTTTACCTTTTCAAAATTCTGTCATCTCCAGATAGTGTCCTGCTATTGAAATTTTCTTTGAACAGAGTATTTGAAGGAAAAGAGATTTATTTGGGCAGAGGTGAGGAGGTTGGGAACCTGTGGGTTACAGGTAGGAGGATTCAGAAGTAAAACCCAGAGAATGCCAGAGGAGGTGATCAGCTGTGAACTCCTGGGGCTATGAGCTGCTCTTGGCTGGTATTTTATGGTTCAGTGACTTGAAACACCTATTCTTCAAAGTAAGCACATTTCAGGGAATCTAGGAGTCCCAAACTATCTTGGAGCCAAGATAGTTTCATCACTTCTAAAAAACTGGGTTCAGAATGCCAGAACAGCTGAACAGAAAAAATTTGGACTCCTTGCTTCTGTATCTGGTACACAGAAAAAGTGTTTGTAAGAACTGTGAGACTGAAAAACTGCACAAATTTCAGTCAGCTGCCCCTGGTATCAGGATGAATTTTGGAAACATAGTGTTTCTGAAGCAAGAGAATTTCTATTAAATGTTCCTTGTAGAAGGAAAAATGCCAATTTACCCTGAGTATGGGCTAAATAAATTTTACAAATGTTAGTATCTCAGGCCAATTGAAAGTCTAAGTTTTGACCAGATTGACTTTGCATCTTTTTTTTTTTTGCTTTGATCTTTTGCCCACAATAAAATCTGCTTTTCAGGGCAACATGAGACCATGCCAAATACTGTGTTTTGTGAAGCAGTAACACTTTTTGGATGTGTGCCGCTTCTGTGCATGTGTAATCTAGAAATTGCCTGTCTGGAAAACACCAGATGCAATAAGGAACAGGATGACTTGGATAAAATAAATCAAGAGCAGAGTAGGTGACCTCTGAATTTTATTGCGTACATTTCCTCATGATGAGTTTATGGAAATCCAAGAAGTAGAAGTTATGGGAGAGTGGAAGAAGTGTGGGGAGAGGGAGAGAGGGAAACATCCTGGGCTTTAATCGGGAAAAGTAGAAGTGAAGGAAAAAATAAAGACAAAAAGGTACAGAAGATCTGTGGGATAAGAAAGGCAATACAGTATAAAAAATTGCATAAGGCAGGGACTTTTCTGGGATTTTTGGACAGTGCTTAAAGCTGTGGGTGTTGTTGTGGATATCCCAACCCTGGCAGAGTTCAAAGTCAGATTGGAAAAAGCCTTGAGGAGCTTGGTCTAGTGGGAGATGTCCCTGCCTATGGCAGGAGGGTTGGAACTTGATGACCTTTAAGGTCCATTCCAATCCCTTTCTATGGTTCTGTGAATCATGTAAACCTACAATGAGGAAGTAACTTTGCACTGCTAAAATATTTGGTGATGATAAGGCTGGAAGGCAGAATGGAAAGAACACATGCCTAGAGCAAAATAGTGCAAGTCTTAGTTCTGCACCATAAACTGATTGGGTTGCCCTGGGGCCACATGAATGTGTCAGAGATTGTGTGCTGACCCTGGGAATTGATGGGCCACCCTACAAAGAGAGACCAGTTAGACCAGGCAGGTCTGGGGAGCCTTTCTTGTGCTTGTTCTTGGCAACAGCCCCCAAACAGAGCCAGCACAGCAGAGCAGTGATGCAGAGGACGTGTCCTGGGCTGCACCTGCTCAAGGGCTGTTCCAGCAGCACAGGAGGGGGTCAGCACTGCCCTCACCTGCCAGAGGTCAGCTCACACATGAGGAGTTCTGTGAGCTCTGTGCTGAGCTAGGGACATGTTGTGGCATATGAAAAGTCAAAGTTGTATAAACCGGTTAAAAAACACAGCCAGATTTGTTCCTGTACAGACACACTAGCTCTTGTCTGCATGGCTTGCTTCTGCCTTCCCACGGGCATGGAGATCTTTTAAAATGAGAAATGCAAAAATAAGATACATGACAAATACTGGAGGCTATTGACTGCTGCGAATTTTGCCTGAGGGAGATTTCCACAGGGTTTGCCAGGAGAGGTCTGCCTCCAGCTGCTCGGATTTTCAAAATTGAAGTCTTGCCTGCAACGAGCTGCAAAGAATCCGAGGTAAATGAAGCAGTGGGACAGCACTCCCAGGGATGAATGTATTGACGTGGGTGCATCTGGGCTGTCATTCTTGTAATGGTTTCTGCTTCAACATGAGGTCTTTTTTGTGTGCACCTTTGAAGTGCTGTTTTTGTGCCTTGCATGCAGCTTTAGCAGCATCTACCCCCAGATCAGACTGTGACCCAGTGTCTGACAGTTGTGGAAGGACATCAGAATGTTTGGGGTAGCTCACATCCCTCTACCTCTTCCATTACCACTGCTTCCAGGTATCCTGTGTCCTGAAGCCCTCCTGTCTAATGAGAAATAAATAGCAAAGTAGAAAGTCACAAGTCTTGGAGATTATGTGTCTCAGTACGTGAGCTTTATTGAGCCATTTTGGTGTTACACCTTTGTACTTTCCCTTTTCCATGGTGCAAATCCTTTTCAAGGAAAGAGACAAAAAGGAGGCTTGATTGTGCTTAAGAGAGCTACTTTGAAGAATGTCACTGTGTAGTGGACTAAAACTATGGGTGTTCTGATTTTTAAGTATTGTTTTAAGCACATTTCTTTATGTCTCCAACCAGCTTGGCTCTTTGAGAAATATCTGTTCCTCTGGTTATTGAAATAATTTATAGGCAGCTCCACCAAAAGAGAGATCTTGGAATGCCCATAAACTATTCTCTGTTCACTATGGTCATCCCAGAGTTCAGTGCTGATGAGTTAGAGCTGTCATTGCAAAATGTGACTCAGGACACTGATGTAGACCTCGAGTTCACCTGATTAATTTTTTTTTCCCAATTTACAGAGTTTTCTTTCTTGTTTAGGCCCAGAATATTGTGTCAGTGGATTGAAAAGGGAAAGAAGCAGGAGTAAAATGCTGTCCTCCTTTTAGAAAGCAAGGAATTGCTGGAAATAAGTCCTTAAGTCCTGGTGCAAATACCAGTTTATATGAAATTGTGTTGGTGTTCTGTAATATTGAACTTACAGAAGGGATCCTTCTGGAAATAGACATTTCTTATATTTGTATTTCTGTTCTGGTTTCTGGCTAGAAGAGGCTTTATTTAGCAATTGTGTTAATGAATGAAAATGTTAGTTCTGTCAAACTGTGGGCAGAACAACTGTAGACTCACTCTCTGAGAAGTATAGTCAGAATTTTGTCTGCTGACTGATTTGTATTAATGTCACATTCAACCCTGTAGTCAGCAAACTATGAGCCCATCCCCTTATTTTTATGTACAGCCAGGAACAGAGGAGTAGAGAATGGTCTTCATACAAACACGAAGATAAAGAGATTGCTATGGTGAGAAAATGCTGCAGGAGCTGGAATGGCTGTGTCATTGAAGCCAGCATTGATCTAACCCTTTTTATTTTTTTTCTAAAGGACTAACTGAAAGTGAGTTGCAAAAGAAAATCAATTCTGAGAATCATTAGGGTTGGAAGGAACCTCTCCTGGGTCGCACAGTCCATCACTCCTATGATTGTTCCTAAACCAACTCTAACAACTGGCTATCTACTTGTATTTTTTATGATGGCTCTACATTTTTCTTTGGCTGGTTGCAACAGTAATGTTAAAACAAACATTCTTTAAAAAAGAAACATAGCAAAGCAAGCCCTTGGGTGCGTTTTAGCTGACAGATAATCTTCAAGGCTCATTTACTTTAAAAAAGTTACAGTACTCAGATGTCAATGTGTATTCATCTTTGTGGGTGCCAGGAAAATTAGAAATATTTCTGCCTCTTTTCATTCTTGTGAGTAGGTCTTTCATAGGCTCTTTGTACAAACTCTGATTTTTAAACAAATCTCTAAATCTCCAGTGCTCTTGAAAGAATTAAAAAACAATTTGTGGTTCTTATCAGGGACAGGGAAACTTCGCTTGGAGTAAGAGCTGCAGGCTCATAGAACAAAATTTCACTAACATGGAGGGGACAGTTCCAGGAAGGTGTCATTAGTCGTGTTTTGTGAGATCCCGTTGAAATCTTGTAGAAGATGCAGGCTAATTCTTGTAGCATAATGTCCCTCTGTCACTCTCCTGGGCCACTTGGTGTCTCCTGCTGTGTGTTCCAGGAGCTTTTCTCTCCTGAGCTGTATTTTGTTTTGTGTTGGGAAAGGTCATTGGCAAATCATACTAAAGTGTCTGTAGTGTGGAATGGAAAGATTTTTTTGAAAGCTTGGCCAAGGGAAGCCCTCCTGCTAAGCTTTTGTCTTACTCGTTTTGTGCGCTTTCGTTCAAATGCCACGCAGGCATCCCTCAGGTTGGTGGGTGTGGTGCATGACAGGTAAGAATCACAGAATCCCAGAATGGTTTGGGTTGGAAGGCACCTTGGGGACCATGCAGTTCTACTCCTCCTGCCATGGGCAGGGATGCCACCCACTAGATCAGGTTGTTCAGGGCCCCATCCAACCTTGAATGCTTCCAGGGATTCGCATCCACAGCTTCTCTCAGCGACTTGTTCCACTCCCTCACTACCTAATAGTAAGAATAACAACCACCACCACCTGTTCAGTTCTCTAATAAGAGCTTATTTGGCTATCTCTGTCCATTGCCTTGGGAATTACATTCTTTGTTGGGATAGCAAGTCAGGGAGAGTAGGCAATTTTCCCTTCTTGGACTTCACCATTTGGGAGCAGTGAAAGAGTGAACCCGGAGAGGGCTTTGGGGGTTATGGTGTGAGCACTCTCATAGCACTACTGATTTATCCTCTTATTTCACACCAGATACTTCCAGAGATAGAACAAAAAATAATTCAGTAATAACCTAATGCTTTACTCTAATCTGACATTTCACAATTTCATGATTTAAAAAAGAGGCAGTTAAATTTTAATATCAAGAAAACTCTGGCATAATACTTTACTTTAGTTGCATAATTTTGCAACAGCAATTACCTCAGCTACAAATTTAATTTAAAAAATCTTTGAAAGCACAATCTCTGTTATCACAAAATATCCTTGAAATCAATAAAGGATGATTTCATTCCTAGTCTGAAGATAGTATTTAATAGCAAGAAAGAAACCTGCACACAGACACATGCTCTTACTTGTTAATAAATTCTGTTGTGGCAATTACAAATTTTGACTTCCACAAATTCATTTACTCATGGCAAAAACATGAATTAGAAACAATATTTGCTGATTTAGTGCAGTTGCATTCTTGCACCTAGCTAGAAAATACAGGGACTCATGAAAATGATCCTAATCATGATGCTATTAAGTAAGACTCGGAGAACATACTCTGAAAAACATCACAGTGACTGCCTACCATTATCTTATATTGTCCTTCAAGAGTCATGCTACCTTAGCAGTCATATAGGCCTGATAACCTGTAATGGCTCTAAAAATTATACACTTGGAATCTGTCACTTAAGGCCAGGTGCTGAAGTAATGACACTCTTTTCTTTGATGGCGGATCTCAAGTCAAATAAACAGGAACTGGAGCTACTGTCTTTGTCTGGATATTCATAGTTTGCATGGTTACTCAGAATGAGCAAGGAAAGGACTCTGTAATCCAGGATTAATCAGTATAGATTTTTGGATAGACATTCATACCTTAATTAACTATATGGATTCAAAAGAATGTCAAAAGAGCAGTAGGTTATTGACTGTCAAAGAATGGTGTTTGTGCATTACCCGGGGTTATGAAAAGGGCATTCTGTTATTAGACTGAGGGAAAATGTACAGAGTTGGCAACAGTGCCTGAACATGTGGGTGCTGCTGAGCAGGCTGTGGAGCTGTTGTCTGCCTGGTCTTTGGACACTCTGAAGCTGTGGAATCGTGGGACAAAATATCTTGATGTATTAATGTCCCTGTGTCATTGAGAGACCAGGCTAGAAATGAACAGTGGGAGACAAGGTGGCTCTGTAAATGTGATTCAAATTTCTGCCAGTAGCCACTTATCCTTAAAAATGGGGAATTTAGAGTTAGGAAGGATTTGTTCCTGTTCTCTTCTGGATTTTTTGTATTTGTAGAGTTAGGTACTATTGCATTAATTAAGTTAGAGCTAAAGCATAAAGTCTTTCTGCTTTTCTGACCTAAGCCAGGGGATGCCTGTTTCAGACTCTGTGACAGGGGCTCACAGGTGAGGACAAGGCGTGTGGCTGCCCAAGTGTGTGGAGGCCACTGCAGCCAGGCCCTGTGTGCTTGTCACAGGCAAGAATTCAGCACAAGAGGACTCCAGAAGCCAGCTAGCATGAAACTACCCCTATCCTGTCTGGAAGGAAACCTGCTGAGGGTTTGGGGGCTTGATGTATGTTTGCAAAGAGTGGGGTTCCCTGCCTGAGGTGTATCTAAGACCCAGATATTATCACTAAAGATATTTTCTCTAGACATACTGTGGCAGGCTGCACTCAGAGGAGAGGAGGACTCACTGATGGTGGGGGTGCTGCTGAGCTGAATCTGAATTCCCACTTTCAGGGGAAAATGGAGCTGGAGACATGCACAAAGTAAGTCTCAGGCTATCACTGCTGTGCCAGCACTGCCAGGGAACCCCAGCACCCTCTGACAAAAACCAATAACTTGGAAAATTACATCTGAAATCCCCAGGTCTGAGAAATAGAAGGTATTGTGTTTTTGGAGTAGTTTTCTGTTACCATGATGAATATTATCCAAACAAAAACTGCAGAATCAGAGATATTGTCAAGCTTCAGAACAGGGAGCTGAATGTCAATGACACTTACTGACTGTACTGGTATAATTCCATCAGATGCTGAGCAGACAACATTTACATTTAAAAATACAAGTAATCAATGTATGTTAATGCATGCCCTTCATGCATTCTGCACTGAAGCATTTTACCAGACACTTAAAAGAGCCCTGCTCTTGCAGGCAAAAAAAACCTTTCAGAAACACACCAACAACAAAAGCTTTCTCAGGTTTGGGAGACAGACAAAAACAAAACAAATCACAGACGTTTCAAAATATTTTCTGTGCCATGTCCTGTCCTCTGCATAGCACTGTATGGTGAAAACCAGTTTAACTTTGCACTTAAATATCCTTTAGCCTCTTTTTGTAAGGTGTATGCCAATGGTGTGTGTATAGAAAAAGGCTCAGGGGAGGCACACGGTGCAGCAGCTGCCCAACACACAGAGAGTTCCTGAGGAAGCTGTGCCTGCAGTTGTCTTTAAGCCTTGCAAGTATTACCACTTTGCAAATATGATTATCAAAATGCTGATGAAGAATTCACTACCATAATTCTAAATTAAAGACACCTGCCATGATCCTGTTAAGTAAAATCTGAGACGTCTGTTGCTTTCAGGTGCATGGGTAAACAATAACATTAGAGCAGGAGGAGGCAGGGTGTGAATTTGTGAGAACTCAGAGCGGCTGTTTGTGGGCAGCTTTCTCCTCCTTGCTAGTGCAAAGCAAAAGGAGAGCACTAAAAACATTGCTCTAGGAAAGATACATCACTGGTGTCACCCCAGGGTGAGTTGGGGTAACAGCTTGCACCTGCAGATGGTGTGGAGGTGCTCTCATCTGTTCATGTCATAACTTAGCATCTCTGTGAGCCATAATTCTGTAAGAATTATTAAACTCAAAATTCTGTCAATGTATGATATGAAACAAATTGCTGCAGGCTTTTTTTTTTTTTAGTTCATTGTTGTGTTCAAATGATTGTCTGTATATCAGTTGGTTTCATCCCTTCCAGAGCTTATCAGCACATTCATAATTGATAGTGCCCCATTCTGCCTTGGGTACAAACACACAGCCCTCTCAGGAAAGACATCACTGGGAACTTGAACCTAAGGCCAAAACTTCCTCTGTTAGAAATCATGGGAAGTAGGATCTGTGGCTGCAGATCCCCATTAACAGCGTTTATTTGTTCCCTGGCCAGTGACAGTAACTCTTGTTTACATCCCAGTCCCTGTGGAAAGGAACTGAATGATCTTAGTTTGAATTTTTTTTTTTTAACGATTTTATGAAAGATGGAGTTTTTTTACACTAGTGGAAAATTTTCCTCCACAGTTTGATCAGCTCCAACAGAGTCTTAAAAGCCTTGTAAATGGATGCTGAGGCTTGTTTACAAAATCCCACCAAAAATGCTTTAAGTGGGCCCATGACAGACTGACTTCACCCTTCATGATGGGAGTTTCAGAGTTTATACATTTTGGTGAGATATCCTACTGTTTTTTTCCCAGCAGCTCTGCTGACAAAAACACCTTTGCTGAGCAGTTATGTATTGACAGCCAGAGAACATTTCAGATTGTACATGAAAGAAGCCTAATTTCTCATATGAGTCCTCACATGAGGAATATTAGAGCTATCATGCAATCATGATATAAGGTTTGGAGACTGTGTTACAGGATGCCTTAAAAAACCCCAGAAAACAGATACACTGTCAAAAATTCATCAGCAATCCCTTCTGTGTAGCCTATTTTTCAAGAGACAAGTGAAAAAATGTCAAAACCAAATGAAGACTCCTTAGTTACAGCAGATATTCAAGATCCAGTTTGGTGTTTCATTTCCCTTCCTGTAAACCACTCTTCTCAGGCTTTCTTCCAGTAAATGAGATGTGCATAATTCAGTCTTATTAGAGAATTGATTTCACTCAGGAAAAAAAAAAAAAAATTCTTCTGGATGTTAGGGTAGGAAAAACCCAATTGTACTAATTTAATAATTTTTGTCTCTTATTCCCAGCTTTCCCTCTGCCTGCAGAATGTGCTGAGATAAACTGATAGGAACACAGATCACATCAAATTTCTAATAATGTTTTTAATTAAATGCATCCACATGTACGTTTTTGTGTGCTCTAGATGTAAATCCTTCATTTAGAAGCTTCACATCCCAAATTTTTCATTTCTAACTAAATAATTTCAGGTATTTCCCCCCCTTTCTTGCACTGGTGTATATTTGGAATAGTTTTCTTCAAGCAAATAGTATAATGTAGGAAAATTAGTGTGTTGACAAGACGAGAAATAGTGCAGTCATTGAGCTTTATGATGTAATATTTTAAAATGACACATTTGTCTGCTATGGGGTGACTGAAATGCAGATTAGAAACTCAAAAGAAATATTTTTTTTTTTAAATACTGAAATATTTCTGCCACAAATCTTCTGATGGAATAAGTAGATGAAACATTCCTAATTTCAACAGCCCTTTAAAGTTCTGACCTGAGATTTTTATTTCTAAACAATTCTGGACTTTGTGACTCAGGGTGACTTCCTGTTGGATGTATTCCTTGGAGACTGAAGATTTTACAGGAAGCATAATCCAGCAGGGATTGGTATTGGGCCTGATACTATTTATTGTCATGAGAAATAAACTGGAATATGGGATGAAGTGTATTCTGAATTTGCTGATGGTGCCAGCCGGATGGGGAAGCTGATGTTTGGATGGGAGGGCCTGGGCAGGGTGGAGAGGGGATGAACTGGAAGCACGTGAGGTTCAAGGAGCACAAGTCTGAGCTGCAGACAGGGATAAAGGATCCTCTCAGCCTCCTCCTGGCTGCTGCTCCTCCTTGCATTCTGCTGGATTTCCTTCAGGAAGGGCATTTTTGTGATTGCAGCAGGTGCTGCAAGCTCAGAATCAGCCATGTAAGCTTTGCCTGAGGGGCATCAGTGCTGGTGGAGCATCTAATGAAAAAAAGAACAGAAAAATAACAACGGAGCTGAGGAAAATTAAATTTTCACAAAACGTATCTTTTACTTGAGCTACATATTTGCTTTTATTCTGGCTTTTTAAAAGTTGAAGTCACGGCAATAGGTACAAGGGATTGTTGGGAAACCATACTAATTAAAACTGGCTCTTTTTTAAATGGAATTGAGAGAGCAAGCTGTCCTTGATGATTAAAATAGTGAATAATGGCACAAATTAGTCTGAGACCCATTAGTGAGTCTCTTCAAGGATATTGTACTGTCTAAGGTTTTGGGGTTTTTTTTGAGCTGCTTGCTTGTTTGTAAGTTTGGCTTCTTTTTTCTTCAACTTTGAAAATTACATTGCCTGAATATTCTATCCTTAGCAAAAAAATGGGATTTACCACTGCAGGTGATTCAGTAAGTTACCTAAAAATTACCAACAATTTGTCTTTTTCCTTCTTTTACCAGAAAGAAGTTAATATCATCTAGGAACTTTCTGCCTGGTTGTGTGCATTTATGTAACAATTTATTTCTTTATGAGCAGAAAGAAGAATTATAATAAATTTTTTTCAGAATTGGATTATTTCTTTTTTCTTCTTGTTAGAAATATTTTACTCTGTCACATGCACAGTTTGTGTTTTTCCTTTCACTCCAGCCCATTGCTGCAGATTGCAAGCCCACCTGTTTTTTTTATTGCAAGATTTTGCAAGACTGCTGAAATTATCTGGGCTGAAAAGAGAAATCAAAACTTAACCTATTGAAAATTGCAAGAATTTTAATTTTGTGTTATTTTTATGCCATTTCCTGATGTGCTATTCTCTTATCACTTTGGGATGTTAACTTTTATTTCATACTTGCCATTAATATACACTTGATCAAACATATAGTTTGCCTTTATTTTTTGTGGCTTGTCTTTCATTTCTCTCCTCCCTGGGAAAGACAGCAGTAATAATAAACTCACCAAACTTCATGTTCAGCTTTGATATTTCATTGCAGATGATATTTGCCAAAATATCACCTGCATTCTTCAGCAAAGCAACAGAGAGATGGCCAGAACTGACAGGGAGGAGTGTGTCTGCAACTGTCTGAAATAATTGTCTAGATTGAAGCAGTGCTAGATAGGGATCTGGAAAAACAGCTGAATCCAAATTTCTCAGCTGAGTTTCTTCTTTGTTTGGCACACCATAGTTATAGTCAGTTATATGTCCTTTGCTTTACCCTTGGGTTGTTCAGGAATTCCAGCTGCAAATACATGGCAGTGTTTTTATTTTGCATGACATTTGGATGAAATTCATTGAGAAGCCCAGAAACTTCTGGAAAGATTTTTTTTTTTCATTATTTGTAAGGCCTTCTATTAATTTTACACCCTAGCACAAACAATGCATCAGGTATGCTACAGTTAAAATGCTGGGGAAATCTCATCTCACTCATGAGGTTTGGGTTCTGGTACTTCCTCTTTGCGTCTTTATTCACATCCATCTCTCTCTCATTAAAACAAATGGGGGCAAATTTGGGAGCATCTTACAGAAATTTCCTCTTGATATGGAGATACACACTGCCCTGAGATGAGATTCGGTGAGAACATGAAACCAGAAATTACTGTAAATAACAACAGAAAATAAATGGCCTAATTGAATCATTTTCCTCATGGTGGTGAGTCTCTTCCCAGAAAATTTCCTTTTGCTTGCCTTAGTGGAATGAGATGGTTGGAGACAGCAATTAACAGAAGCTGATAAATGAAATGGTGCCTACCACTTGGGAGAGAACATTTCCTGAATAACGACCCTTTCTTCCAGGGAGCTTGGCAAAATGGTATCTCATGATGGATTTGGAACATGCCTGGTGGTGATCTCCACTTGGCTCGTGGCCACAGGGAGTCTCCCAGGTGGGTGAAGCTGGCTTTGGTGCTCTTGACTCTCCTGCTTAAAGGGGGCACCTGTTAATTATTTCTTTTTAATTTGTGTTTATTTGTTGAGTACAGGGTGAGTGCTTAACTGGCTTAAATGTGACCTTAGTTTTACCAGTGCCAGTTACTGCTGCAACCCTGATGTGTTATTGATCTTTTGTGGGCTCCTGGGGCCACCAAGGTGTTGGGAATTTTGCCTGGGAATGGGTGACTCGAGGGGCACTGGCAAGCATGGGGACATTTCTATTTTTTGCTCTTATTTGCAAGAATTTCTCCCTTTGTTTTTATTCCCACTGGAAATATATTTTTTTAAATTATGCAATGTAAAAGACACAGCATTTAATTTCCCATCTTCTTTGTCCTCAATAGCATTTTTTAGTGCTGTTACTATGTAAATGGTTACCAAGTGAATAACTGCTCTCATAAATAGTCACAGGCAGAAATTGCTTTCACTGCATATGCTAATAGATAGTGGGTCTTATTAGTAGGGCTTATTAATTGGTTTGGTGTCTTAATTAAATTGGTGTGCCAGTGAGTGGAAAAATAAATCCTTGTTAGGCCAGTGGATTCCTTATTATACATCCTAGTAATTTTTTATATCCAGAAAACTTCAGAAACAGTGACTACAGCTCCAATACTGCTAAGATATTTCTCAGAGACTGTATCAGATGCTTTCCAGAAGGAAATAAAGAAAAAAAATTGGTTTTGTTTCAAATTTAGATGATCACTCTTTCCCAGTCATACACATACATATTTCAGAATTCTTGACAACAGGGCCCAGCTTGCCCCTTTAAAATCCTTGTGTTTCCTGGGCTGTTTTAGATGTAGAGGAAACAGGGAGTGCATTTGAGCCCTGTGTCACTGGTAGAAGATGGTGGATTGCCAGCGTTAGCTCTTAGTGTGCTGCGATGGTTATTTCCAAGCAACATTACATCCTGTGGAAAATGTTACAATAGTTCCTTGTCAATGGTAACTTCTCAGGGAAAAAACGTTATTTTTGTGTCTGATACTACATATCCTTCCTGTGAATTTAGGTGTTGCCTGTGTCTGTAGTTATCTGCATCTCTGATAAGTTGGTTTTGACACATAATTCTCTATTTTTTTCTTTCTCTCTTCCCCTCCTTTAAAAATATGCAAAATGTGCAGTTTTACTGCAGCGTAAGCCAAAAACATAATTCATGTTGTACACATATAATTTGATTTCAAAAGATTATCTCTCATACTGGCAAAACATCAGTGAGCCAGGCTGCAGTGAGATAGAAAATCATACACTAAAATCATCTGAGGTGTTTGGGTAAAGTCAGCACCCCCTTCTTAATGCCAGGGCTTGTTTGTTTCTCTTTTTTAAAATTATTATTTTGCTTTTGTTTTTTTAATGTAAAAACTCCAGCATTTTGAACTTTTTTTCTTTAGCATTGACTTTTCTGTATTTTGCCATTCCTGATGCTTAGCTCTCATAGGCATCAGTGGGAGGTGTAGAGATGGAAGGGAGCCTCTCTGAGGCCACCCCCTGCATAAAAGAACACTATCCTCCCTCCTCTCCTTCACTGTAACTCTGGGGCTGCTCCTGTCACTCTTACTTTTGAAGGATCTTACAGCCCGAGTTTGAGTCTGGGAAGCTCTGACTAGACTGGTGAGGAATAGATCATGGATTTTGATGAAAGGGTGAGAGGAGATCTCAGTCTGTGCCCTGTGTGTTGACAGTAGGAGATCAAGAATCTGCTGGACAGGGTCGAGTGGAGGGCTGGAAGATGGTGAGGGATGGAGCATCTCTCATATTGAGGAGAGGCTGAGGGAGCTGGACCTGTTCAGGCTGGAGGTGAGGAGACTGAGAGGGGACCTCATCAGGGCACACAGATGTGTAAAGGGTGGGTGTCAGGAGGATGGGACCAGACTCTTTTCAGTGGTGTCCAGAGCAGGACAAGGGGCAGTGGGCACAAACAGAAACAGAGAAAGTTCCATCTGAATAGGAGGAAAAACTTCTTTAGTGTGAGGATGACCGAACACTGGAACAGCCTGCCCAGAGAGGCTGTGGAGTCTCCTTCTCTGGAGATGCCCAAAACCCACCAGGACAATGTGATTCTGTGCAGCCAGCCCTGGGTGAACCTGCTGCAGCAGGGGGTTGGATTAGGGGAACTCCTGAGGTCCCTTCCAACCCCAAACACTCTGTGATTCTGTAATCTCCTGTATGTTTTTAACCACTATTTTATTGCAAGGGGCAATGAAATAGATGGGAAAAGACAGAAAGTGAAGTAAAGCAGGAGTGTGATTTTGTGGTGATATCCTCTCATAACCTTGGTAATAAGGTATATGGAATTATTTTACTCCTGTACTGCTGCTCCCAGCACCTTTTGTACCCTCAGGAGAGAACAGTGAAGACAGAATATAAGAGACTGACCCTTTATTATTGTGATTGTATAATGGTGGGACAATCTCAGTGATGAAAGGTTTGCAGTCTCACTAAGGTCTTAACTGCTTATTCCCTGTGAGGACACAACCCCAAACATGTGAAGTAGTTGAATTTCTCGTGAAAGACTCAATGAGATGTACAGACTGGGCAATTTCTTACAGTCTGCAATTGATTCCTGATTAAAATGGAGTACTGGGACTCTAATGGATATGAAATTCTGTCTCTTTCATGCTCTACCATTCACTTCATGCTGGAGTTTGAAAGAAATCCTATTTGTCAGTTTTCGGATCTGAGACATGCAGCTGTAGCAAAACATTTGGATAGAAAACCTATTTTCTAAAATTTACTTAGGGTAAAATGGCCTTTTTTATTGTTTACTTCCTGCATTTCAAATAACTTTTGTTAAATCCCAGCTTGTGCACCTGTGTTCCTCCAGAAAGCTGTCTCTTCAAATTCTCTAGACTGATTTGTCATTTTCTTACGTGCCAGAACCAGTTGTATCTCTTATTGCATTAAATTGCTGACATAACATAATGCCTCCTGACAGATGCAGCTGCACATCACTGAGGCTGAGAAACCAGGAGGGAAGCAGAGGCCCAGGTCTAGGGAAGGCTGCATATCCTCCTGTGCATAAGTTGTACTTAAAAGTTTCTAAGTCTGGCTGGCAGATTTATATTTTTTATTCTTTTTTTTTGCAAGTATGAGAGAAGGTCACAGTCAGGGGAAGGCTGAGTGAGAGGAATCTTTCTACTTTCTTTTTTTTCCTCCTATTTCTCCACATATCTGACTCATACCTCAGCTTCCTACTGTGCAGGGTTGGACAGAAGAACTTGAAATCAGCTTTGTGTGTTGACCAGAAGCAGTCTTAAAATCTTAAAAATTTATTCAAAGTCTCTCTTGGCCCTTACTATCCTGATTTAATAAAATCAAAGAGGAGCTAGTAGTTCTGTCAGATGAGAAGTTTATACAGAAATCTTGCTCTGGATAAAAGGGTTTGCATGTCATCTAAAATTCTGCCACTTCACATTTTTTGGATTTGTGCTTTTAAAACTGAAGAGTGAAGTGATAGCTCCTCTTTCTGACCTGGTTTGATTTTACTGCTCAGTAGAAGAGCTAGAGACTCCTCTGAGGGTTTCATCTAGGGTTGTCTTGGCAAATTTGGGGTTCTTGAAGCCACACTAAAGTAAGAATAACATGGTCTGTGTTACTATTTACATTACTATTATTCTGTCTTCTGCATCAAGAGTAAAACAAGAGGCAAAAGATGCATATTTTCAAAATTTGGAAATGCACATAGCTGTGACATGATTACAGTCACAGGCAGCTTGAGGACATGGGGGCTCACACCTATGGCTGCAAAGGGAGTGAGACCTTCCCTTGCAGTCAAGCTTGGTTTAATTTTTCAGCCTAAAACACCAGCATGAAAATGATGGTGTTTTAACTCTGTGTGGAATGGGCCTTTACCATTTCCTGGTAAAAATTGGCATGAGGGAAGGCTATGGGTAGTAATGGTAAGTGATGGTGTGAGAGGGAAATACAAAACAGTGTTACAGCCACGAGTTGGCAGGCTTAGGACTGAGGCTCTGGCTGGCTGTTTAATAACTTCTTTGCTGTAGGGGATAACACAGAAAGCATCTGTTGTTGAATTGAATAAGCTGTTGCATTTTAGGAGAAAATCTTGCCAAAATTCTTCCAAGGATCTCTGTGCTGCCTGCACAGTACCTCACCTGGCTGCTGTGCACGGTGCCACACAGCCCCTTGTTCTGCAGTTCAGTCACCCACTGCCCCTGGCTGAGCAAAGCCAGCTGGAGAGAGCAGAGTCATTTGTAGAGTCCTAAAACAACCGTGGCACTCATTTTCTGGCTTGACAAAAAAATAGAACTTATAGTCACGTAGTCTTTCCCCTGTTTGATGGTATTAAATAACCCCTCTAAAAATCGACGTATTCAGACAGAGCTGGAAGAAGATCCTGAATAAGTTCAAGGGTGACTGTCCTGTTCTCCAGTTACTGTTTATTAAAGCATTTCATTCTTCAGTAGCTGCACCGAAGATGGTACAGCAATGGCCAGAGAGCTCAGAGCTCATCCCCAACTTTCCTGACCCTACAATTGCATTTGTGTTTCAGCTTCTTTTCCCTCCAACTTCGTGAAGTCTCTGTTCTTCATTCAATACATAAAGCAACTTTAATAGCTTGACATGCTAATGCTGACTTAGCTTTTGCCATTTCTCATCCTCGTTTGAATATGTAATGTCCCACGAGGATAATTGTACTTATATTTTGATTTCTTACAGTGTTGTCTTTTCCTAATTTATGTCTCTCCTACTGCTGCACAGTATTCCTCACTGGTTCCTAGTTTAGAAAACTGGCTATAATTACTTTGATTTCAGAGCACATAAAGGGCACCAGTGTGCTCAGACACCTCCCCTCCTCCCCACCAGACTCGCTCCAGAAATATAAACCTATTTGCTTTTCTAGGAAGTTGCAAAAGCTGGGAGGGAGATTTACAGAACTCAGTTTGGCATGTCTAACAGGAAGCTCAGGTAGAGGGATAGTTTAAACTGAGCAACATATACTTGGGTTTGATTATGTTGTATTTCAAAATACACAGTTCTTTTATAGCTGGAAATAGTTTTGAGATTTGATTAGAGCTTTCAAAAGCCTCAAGTTTTTATTAAAGAGAAAAAAAAGAACTGAGAGAAGTTTTATAGGTAACTTTCTGCTTGGTGGATGTGTCTGAGTGACATCTACAACAACATCATAAATTTGTGTTCACTTTGACTTTCTTTCTTTCATGTCTCAGATGCATTTCTTCTTCTGGATCTGATTTTCCTGCATTGTTTAGCAGCACTGACTGTGTCACAGAGAGAAGAATGTTTTTGCAAACTGTCTTAAGCACTGCTCATCAGAGAGGTGGTCAGTCTCACACCTCTCTCTTCTTCTCTCCCAGCGGGGTCTAATTGCTGTAAAAAATAAATTAGTATCCTGAGTTCAGGAACACTAACTCAATAAATGCATTGATGTCAGCAAATGGCAGTCTTGCCTACCCTGCTGATTTAAGTGATTATTCTCTTTATGCTTAAATATACTGTGCTGTGATTGCTTCTGGAGAACCCATCATGGCCTACCCTCACATCTGCAAATACTGTAAACATCTTTATCTGCCAGCATACTCTTTTCCTTTTAGATTTCCAAAACCTGCAAGTGACAACTTATGTGCTGTAGTAAGCAAAAGACTTGTCCAAGCTAAAATCTGAGCCTTAGGATGGAGCCAAAAAAGACTACCAAAATGTTTGAAGATTTGAGCAGCATGTATGCATCACAAGGACAAGATGATACCACTTAGCTTTCAACATTCATGTTTTTAATTGCAACCTTAATTTTGAGTTTCATTGCTGCTGGGATATGTATTACCCTATATCTGTGAGTTGGATGGCTGGATTGCAAGAGTGTGCAGAGGCAAAGCAATAGGCTGTCACTTCTGATGAGGGAAACAACTGAACCTAAGCCACCATTTTGGGCTGAATTTTTAGGAAAGTATTTAAAGGCACTACCAGTTTTAGTTACGTAAAACAAAAGAGGTCTGTCTTAAAACACCAGAAAGAACACACATTGTCACCAGTTTTAAACAAGTCTACTTTTATTTACATGTGTACTTGTTTATCTGCAAAAAAAGTCACAAATCAATGGTTTGCATGCAGAGTTTTTGTGCCTTATCCTTAGGATGGAATAAAACAACCTTTCTCACCCTTTCACATTGAAGCTAGCAGATAAAATACTGGTTCCATAACACCTGCAAGGGCAGGAACAGGCATCCTATTTCCTGAAGACAGCAGAACAAATGAATATTTTAGAAAATAGACTCGTTCAGCAGCCCCATGTGCCTTGCTGTGGATGCAGCTGGGTGAGCAGAGTGCATCAGCACCTGACTGGTGGGTGCAGAGAAGGGCTCTGGACACCTGGGCCATGCCCCACACCGAGAGGCTGCTGAGCAGAGCAGTGTTCACAGCCCAGTGCCCCTGCACCCCTGGCTCCCCCTGAGCTGCATTTAGTGGAGTGTTAAGCAAGATTGGTGCTGAAGGCAGGAGTGTGCCAGTTTCTCATCTGGGCTTTTAAAACAAGCAGTAAAGCTTCTTGTCTTATTTACCAACACAACACGTGTGTCTGTGTGAGCCAGCAGCCCTGGCAGTGATGGGCAGCAGCTCCAGGGTGAATATCCCCAGTGAATCAGTGCAGTCAGCTCCAGGGGTGAATATCCCCAGTGAATCAGTGCAGTCAGCTCCAGGGTGAATATCCCCAGTGAATCAGTGCAGTCAGCTCCAGGGGTGAATATCCCCAGTGAATCAGTGCAGTCAGCTCCAGGGGTGAATATCCCCAGTGGATCAGTGCAGTCAGCTCCAGGGGTGAATATCCCCAGTGAATGAGTGCAGTCAGCTCCAGGGTGAATATCCCCAGTGAATCAGTGCAGTCAGCTCCAGGGGTGAATATCCCCAGTGAATCATTGCTGTCAGCTCCAGGGGGGCACAGCTGGGGCTGCTGGAGCTCCCTGCACACAGCAGCATGTCTGCTGATGCTTTTTCAAGATCTTGGACCGTAAGAGTAAAGACCAAAGCTGGGGAACTCATGGGGAGCTGGTGAGCACCAGCAGGGGTCTGTGGGAAGGACAGGTCCCAGGGCTGTGCTGCACCTTCACCTTCCTTAGAGCAGATAGCAATAACCAACCTTTGGCTCTGAGTAGTTATGTGAAAAATGGATAAGGGAGGAAAGAGAGCAGCAGAAAGCATCTTGTCAGTATGAATTAGTGCTCTATAATGTGTTTATGCTTAATGGGGGACTTATGTAATCCCCTCTGGTCCTCACTGAGGGGAGTGGCATCTCCACTACTGGGAAATCTGGGAATAAAAAATACTTCATGCTTGTGTCTGAGATGAGGTTTGTTGTAGTGGCTGTTTAATTTTGTTCAGACTCACATATTTCACTCTTTGGACTGTTGAACTTTCTAAAAGTTTATCTTGCCTTTGAAATACCTGCCTTGTAAAGCTGTGTCTGAAACAAAATTTAATTTAAATTTTCAAGTCTAATTGCAAAAGTTGTTGGTGTGCCTTTCGGGCTGAGTGTAGTTATTCAGGAAGATTAGCAGTTCACAAGGTCATGTGCAAAGTAGGACTAACAAGATGCTGAGAAGTAATAGTCTCATATGGGATTGGTTTCAGGTTGTAGAGCAGTAGTTCAGAGATTTAAAGCAGCTTAAATGTACTTGAAAATCATCCCTGTTTTTTTAAACATTTTTATTTTCCTGACCTTGAAAATACCTTATGGATGGTTTACAAATAAAAATATAAACTTCACTGTAATCAGAAAAACTGCACAGATTTCTATTTTTCATTATTTTCTACTTATCTTTATTCTTATTTGAAGTCTCATATGATTTCAGTGATGGGCACACAGGATAGCATTAGCACAGCAGATTTTTTAAAGAGATTAGATGAGAGTTGGGTTGCCTTCCACAGAGCATTTTGCTTTACTTTCCCTCTCTTCTTTTCTGAAGATATCTTCTTATCAGGTGTGAATACTAACAATGCTGATATGAGGTGACAGATTGTCCAAACAACCATAGCAACGGCAGCTATTTTCCTTGTGATAAGAGCTAAGCTAAAGGTTATGTGTATTACTGCATCTCTCAATCTATTTGCTCCACAGCACAGTGCCAGACAAAGGTAAGAATATGGAAAGCTACAGCCAGAATATGCATTTATTTAGAGGAAGCATGAGTGACTAAACTCTGGTTAAAGCATAAATGTGGATATTTCTTTTCTAATACATTACATAAAAAAAAATTATGAAATCTGTTAAATAATTAGCTGCATTTTTCATTTAAAAATTTATTGAATTAATATCTCCTTAATCATGATCCCTTAGGAAATGGAACAAAAAAATAAAATCCCAGAGACTGCCTTAAGAAAAGCATTTGTTATTTTCTCTTTTCAGGAACAATATTGGACTTGTACCAGTGACCTAGAAAATATTTAGTATTGAGCTGAAATCTTCTGTGTGTATCCCCAAAGGTCAGATGACTTTAAAGACACAAAGAAATGTCTCTGGACCATGAGAGCTCCTCATTTCTCCCAGCACGGACTAGGATGAAGTGGATGTGTTATTTCCAGAAGTAGCATTCATACTAGGTTGAAACCATAATAACCTTCACATTAGTGCCTCCCACCTGATAATCTAGAGCATTTTCCTATTTGTTAGTCTCTATTTATTAGGGTGATTATACTGAGATTTTTTTTTTTTTTCATTTTCATAATAGGAGGATAATCTTATCTCCCAGTTAGAAGGTCTGTGTGTGTGAGTGGTCTCTGCTTTAAGAGTTGCCACAGCAGCAGCTCTGGGACATTTATTAACTAAAGCTCCTCAATTCAACAAATACTGTGTGGTGATGGTAATTCACTGAAACAGGTTGGATTTTAGGCTGGAGAGACACTGCACTCAGTTTCTTCAGTGCAGAATCAAACTCAATGTCTTACTGGAATAAGCTTCCTGCTGGAGGAATTAATATTTTAGAGTGACTTAGCCATTGTTCTGGAAAACATTAATTTTCTTATTAGGCTTACTAAGGTTTTTAGGTCACCAGACTGAATCTCTGCAGCTCTGATGAAAGAGGAAATACAGTCTCTGAGCTCTGTGGGTAAAGGGAAGAAAGAAAATGGCATAACTCTGCTTGGTGAGACACTGATTTTGAGAGTGAGTGACTGGTGCAGAATATTGTGGTAAGAAATGAAAATTTTTTTAAGTTCCATTAGCTAGAAAGAATCAAGGTTAATGAAGTAATGACTCTGGATGTTTTCACTCCCTTGTGGCTATAAGGGTGATTTTCAGTTTCTATGAATAGTCAGGCACAAGGCTTCAAAATTTTTATTTTTTTTTTTCCCAGAAGAAAAGCAAAACATGTGGACCCTTCGAGTGATCTCCATTGTTTAACTTAGGGCTGTTATTCTTTTTAATAGCACAACAATTACGTTAAAATTAAAAGAACTGTGCCATTTTCATACTGTCAGAATGACTAGCTAGTTTTTCTGCTTTATAGTCTAAAATTCTCTGCTCAGTTTAAAAGGCCCATGGCACCCTTTTGCAAAGTATTCTCTGTCTGTGTGAGAGTAGGAAGGCAAGCTATATTAATTAATACCCATTATTTAAGGCCTTTAATGAAAATACTCATTTTATACTTCTCTGTAAAGTTGTTGGTATGGTTTTCTTCCAGAGGATGGATTTAGGTCAAGTAAGGGATGTTTCTACATAAATGCTGGAAATGCACAGCAAATGTGGCTGTACGCTGCAAACTGAGGCTTATTTTTCATCCAGTCTGTCCTGTGCAAGATGAGATGAGTAGGCATATTCCTATGAAAAAGTTTGTTTTCTGTTTGTTGTTTAATCCAATCTAAATGAGTCATTTTAGCACAGAGCACAAAATCACATCTGCACCTTTACTTCTCTTCTGAATTTAGCAGTGTTTAACAAATATCACTGTGGTCAGTGTTATCTTTCACTTCTTTCCATATGCTGTTCATTTAACCATCAGTATTTTAGTGATGGAAAGTAACTGCAGTGTGTATCTGCAGGTAAATTGTGGGAGTGTCTGTTCTGGGTGAAGAGTTCACGGTGTAGGATTAATTCTTGCAATAGGAAAGTGCCAGCCCAAATCCTGATTTGTACAGAGACAACTTGGTCATAACTAAGTTTGTCAGAACTTCCCATGGTCTAAAAGAGCAAGTGGTTGCTGTCAGTACAAGAGCTTGAGGTTTTTAAACTTTCTCTCTTTCCTTTTTTTTATTCTTTTAACTCCAAATAACAAAGAACCACTTTCAGCATCTCATAAGTCTCTGTAATTACAGTAGCGATTATGAGAATGATAGATATATAATTAAAATCTATGAAAAGTGCAGTCAGTGAGAAATGAGAATTAGTTTCCCAAATTGCAAATTTGTCCTGGGCTTCAGAACTACTTTTTGACAATGCAGCATTTTCTCTTGCTTGTCACAATGACTCATCTCAACAGGTCATGCTTCAGTTTAACAGGAATCTGAAAGAATGTGAGAGAATTTTTGTTTGAGATGGAGAGGAAAGAGTTATTTTTCATTAGTCTGCTGTTGGCTGAGTGATAGCAATGCTTAAATCCATCTGCAGCAGGGGAGCCCTGGTAGCTCTTTCAGCCACTGGGCAGCACAATGTGTTGTTTCCAGCACCAATGTACAACCTGCTGATTTCATTCTGCTGGAGATGACGAGTGCTTTGAACTCCAAGTGCCCAAGAAGGCTGAACATCTGCTGGGCTCCCTGCCCACTGCTGCTCCAGACAGCGGGCTGTGCTGAGGCTGTGTGCTGGCACTCCACCCCCGCCAAGAAAAGGATGAAAATGTTGTTGTGTCTTGTTCTGCAGTATTTTATTCCAAGCAAACTAATGGATCATTTCCTGAATTCATCAGCTCTTTACTTCTCAGCACCAGCATTTTCTGTTCTCATTTATTTGGGGTTGGGGATTGCAGGTAGCTCCTATTTAAAGGTAAAACCTCAGACGTGCAGTAATCTAATCACCAGAAATGACACAAACAACACCACCATCAGCATGCAGCTTTGGCAGACACTTGACTCTGCTGCTTCAGAGGTTTGTACACAGCACTCTCTGGGGGATTCCCTGTTCCAGCTCCTGTGTCCCAGAAGCACCAGTGGGTACCTGCTCCCCCTGCACCAGCACTGCTGTGGGGACATTGATGTCCCCTGCTGCCCTTCCCAGGAGTGACTGTGCCCTGCTCTGTGAGTGCCACATCTTCATTCTCCACTCGGTGAAGGGACATTCGCACTTTTTTATTAAGGGAGACAAGAAGTGTCCCCCTTAATCTTAATTACTGTCACTGGAGGCTACCTAATTTTTGTTCTTTTAAGGGAAAGTTAACCAGGTTTTAGTTTTTTTTTCTTAAATAGAAACTCCACAGATGATATCTCTGCTTCTTTTTCAATTATTCTGTTACTTGTCTTTGAAACTCCTTAAGTAGCCATTATGTACAAGTTGAACAAAACAGGAAAAATGTTAGCATGAGTGGTGGAATCAAATGGTGAGCCTTTGAACAATTCTTCAGATCCCTGTTTACAGTCCAAATGTATTTGTCTTCCCAAGATGTGTTTATTTTTTCTTCCTATAATGAAACTGGGAAACACTTTACTTATTTGTGGCATCCACTTTCATATCTTCTCATTATTTGAAAGCTATTTCGTGATGTGCTAGAGAAAATACATTTTAGCCATTTATTTCATTTAAAGTGTGAAAAGAACCCACACTGATTTGACTTTTTTCCTCTCCTCCATAATTTTTATTTATTCTGAGGAGAGAAAGTATGATCACGAGTTTAAGCTTTCCAGTCATTCTATGAAGAATGCTGTAGAACAGTTTGATTACCTGTAAGGAGAGAATGGCACTGAAGCCCTGTCCTTATTCACCACCTAATCATGGCAATAAATGGAAGCCTGCAAGTAGGAGTGAAACACAGGTTATTTTATGGCTATCAGCCTAAGTAGGGAGGACAATTACTGACATTATATGAGCAAGCTCAGATGTAAAAAAGAAGATGCAGTTGACTTCTGGCAATATTTGTTTGGGTAGATGTCATGCCTTCTCTTAGGATAAATAGGTAGAAATAAGGCTTCTGGCTGGGTTTCTTTGGTGTTGGAAGTGAGTCTGGCAGTAGGGGCCAGATATGGTTGGGTTCTGAGCTTTCTTTTGCCCTGAATGTTCTTTGGAGTGAGATGAATCTGCCCAAGTTTCACAGTATTTTGTTACATTTAGGCCAAATTTCAAGAGCAACTCATAATATAGCTCCTGTTGGCAGGTTCTACCCTCTGGTTTGTAGTCTAGAAAATATCTGACTGAGCACTGTGGTAGTCTTTGTAAATCATTTCTTGTTTTCTTTATCCTATTTTTTTCAGCTTAATTGAGAACACAAATCCAAATTTACTTTTTTTCTTGAAAAAGCAGAACATGGCTATTGTGTCTTGAATTTGTCTCTACTTATTGAAAAGGATTTTCATTTACAGACACTACACATCATGTTTTATCATGACAAAACCTCTTTAGCTATAAATAATGGTAAAATGAATGCTATGGCCATGATTCTGGCATTACACCATGCTTACTCAAGGCTTTGGTATCACTTCTGCTTCAATGAACTTGTGACTGGTTTGTACATAGACAAGTGGGATCAGCTGAGATGCAGAGTCAAGACTCTGTCTCTGTGCAAATATTTAAAGCCATTTCCCACCTCCACTAACATCAACGTTCTGCAGTTTTACCAAATAATAGAGTTTTAACACAGGAAAATTGCTGTTACTTGTGACTATACCATTATTCTAAAACATCTTCCAATTATAGTGAGGAAATATAGGCCAGGAAATACAGTAATATAGCAAAAATCCATCCAGAGTATAACTATGTTATGGTGATGAAAAGTCCATAATAAATGGAGGACAGGATATAAGTTTTGAATATTTCATATTACCTTTATCAGTCTCACATTGAAATCAGAATTTCAATAGATCCACCACCAATGGCAAGGATGTAAAATTTAAGCACTGAAAGAACCCCAGATTTTTCTTCCAATTTCTATAACCTGGGGATTGTGTAGTTTGGACTCCTCTGCTCCTCTTTGAGCTGAGCAATATTATATTGGTGGGTTGGTAATCACAGGTTTTCCTAATTGCTTTGTTCAAACTGGATGTGGAGAGTCTCTGAGAATTAAGCAGCTGCCCTCTCTGGATGCCCAGAGCCTGGGCAGTGCACAGTGCCAGGGCTCTGACCCTCCTGGGGCACATTCCCAGGGCTGCTAGGGCTGCTAGGCAGAAACCCCCACCTAGTAAAAATCTGAAATTCTTCTGCTACTATAGCCCTAATTATGAATAATATGGGAAAGTTTCTCCTGATGAGTCAGATAAGACATAGCTATGGAATAGTTAACTTTTAGTAGAGCTCAGCATCAATTTCTGGAAGCTTTTAACAGAGACTTGACATTTCTAATTAGGAAATTTTACATACAGGCAAGTGAATTTACCCCCAGCTGGGAAAACATGGCTTAGCAAGAGTTTTACATCCGCCCTCATTGATCTACAGATTATCTCACATTTGAGACTGTGGAGCCACTGGGATTTACAAAGATGAGAAACAAATGTGGGAAAGTGCATAGAATTTCTTTCACTTCAGGGTTAGATAAAAAAAACCTGATAAGTTAGAAATAAAGAGGTAAGTTTATTCTTTTTTCTTCAAGATTAGTTGTTGCAGAGGTCAAAAAAATCCACAAAAGCCAATAACTTGTCAGCGCTGGCATGAAGCTCTCATCCTGGTCAAATTCTCAAAGCAGCATATTGGAAATAATCTTAAGGTAGCAAAGGACTATAGTATTTTTCTTTTTAACTGTCCTGACAGTTAAGCAGTTGAGAAACAAAATGTCTGCATGTGAGCCCACTTAAGCAGAGATGTATTGTGTGTCTGATGCTGCAATATCTGACTGCAGAGAATCCCCCCGACTCTTTGCATTTTTAGCTACATTGTTTATATTTCTGACCTTGTTTTGTCCTAGCAGGAAATAACTGTAAAAATACAAAATATAAATGAATTGGTTGTTGTGCTAGTTGAAAATCTTTATCAATGTGAGGTGGCAGTAGAAATAAGACTGAAAGTCAGAGCTCTTTAGGTAGAGGTTTTCTGGATTTCTCTTTATATGGAACATCTGTACAGCTCATTTCACTCTTGCGTTCAGATAGATTTTGTGAAGACATACAACTAAGTATGTGCTGCTGCCTTCAAAGAATATGATTTAAATGAAAAAAAATGTATTTTTTTTCCTGTATATATTTTCCTGTATTTTAAATTATTCTGGTAAAGCAGAAGTTACTTCTGCATGGACAGAAAAACAGATTAGCAAGCAAACCATAGAATGTAGCTTATGAAGTATTATAAAAATATAGATGTGAATACTTCCTGTAGTTGTGTTACTGGTATTCAACCTTTGCAAGATAGATATGGATCACTGTCATGTGATAGAGAATGGAAAATAGGAGATCAAAATAAACCTAGGGTTCCAAACAACGTATAGCTAAAAACTGGGACAAAATAATGGGCTAAAGAGGCCCCAGGTGATCCATAGCAAGGCCACGTATTTTAATGACTTGGTTATTAATGAGAGGGGATGGGAAAGTTTCAACATCATTGAGTTCCCTTCTCTGTTAGTGCAGAGCAAAGCCCCTTGGGAGAAGGTGTCAGAAACTGAACTGAGGCTGCCCCTGATCTGAGCTGAGGGGCCAGGTGTTAGCAAAGACAGTGCAAGTGCTTCTGTTAGAACTGTGTGTCCAAAAACACTGCCAGAACTTATAGTCTCAGCCTTTTTCAGTCATAGAAAGCAGCATAAAACAAAATTCTGGATTGTGGATTGGATGTGCTGCTTGGAAAGAATATGACTGGATCAGAGGGTCTGAATAAAAACACAGCTCACCATGTGATATACTCTTGCCTCCTACTTGGTTTACAAGCAAATTGCAGAAGCAGACTATATATTTGGTAGTACACATTTCAGAGCTCTTTGCTATATAGCTACTGCAGACACCCAAGTGTCATTGTGTGCCTGAAGCCTATATAGTTTATTTAGGAATAACCCACAAAGCCAGGGGAAAAAAAAACAACCCCAAAAGAAAACAACTTCTGTTTCAATTTTCTTTTATCTCTGTTTCATCAGGGTGTAAATACTCACAACTTGTAAATTCCTTGTGTTTAGATAACATAGGGACCTTAACCTATTGTTCAAGCTGGGATTAATTCAATTTTAAAGCTATAATTCAAAATAAAGTTAGAGAAGTCTTTAAAAAAGAAAAATTACTTTCTTTTTTTTGTTTTAACCAGCTCTCATTTTATGTGCAGACATGCCCCATCCTCCTTTTTTATTTCTAACTTTATTTTTGTAAGAGTGGTGTTATAGCTAGGCAAGAAAGCCCTACACTGTCTTTCACTTTTAGTGTTAAGTATTCGCTGCTTCACTGAAGTCCAGTTTATATCTCAACACTTTGGTAACTTACTTTTATAATGGCTTTGACAGAGTCACTGAACCAGAGTCCATCCATTTCAGAGGAATACATTCAGTGGACTTTAAGACAAATACTAGTAAAATATGACAGGCTGACCTTTTTCCTCTTGGTCACTTTTGAGAATAGCTATTTTTCCATGCAGTGAGTAGAGTATGTTTTCCATATATGTACTGAACTTGGAAGGTTGTAATTATGAATTATTTCTGAGGTGAGAGGTTCTATAACTTACAATTTGAAAAGATTTAAATGCTGATGGTGCCCTGTTTCCATTTTTAGTGAAGACGTAAAAAGGTCACTATTCCTTTGTAATTTCACTGTGTTGTTACTGACTAGTGTTAATCATTTAATTAAAAGGTCAGATCAGTCATTCTCCTCTTCTTATACATAGTGTGACTTTAATTATTTTCTTTGCAAATTAACTGATTTAATATTATTTAATAATACTTGATTTAAAACATAATCCTCAGGAGAAGTGGAAAGTCTCTTTGAAGGCAAGCAAGCTTGGAAGGTTAGAATAAAAATAGCTGGATTTTTAAAAATTATTTTTTCCGTTAAATAATTCTAAAATCATAGGAAGGCCTTAATGAGAGCATCTGGGAACTTTCCTATCATGTATTTTACTGTCTGGTTAGCAGGAGTTAAAGTTCTACTGATCACTAAAGCCAGCTCATTTCATGAAGTGTGTGAGGATTTGCAGAATTCCCAGAAAGGGAAAATGGGAGCAGCTGGGACTAGAAGCAGCACAGGCCAACCTGGCCAGCCTGGGTGTCTGCTGAACTCGGTGGGGATGGCATTTACACCACCCTTGGAGCTGCAGAACACCTTGCAGAGGCTCCTGCTGGGGGCTGCAGAGTCTCCATTTGCTTTCCTTCAAAAGTGGCCCCAGGCCGTGTAAATAAAGGAGTGCTGTGGCATGATACTGCTTACCCCTCTCCACAGGGGCATTCCTGCCAGGAGATTTCTCTCATCTACTCCAGTACTTTCTAAGCAACCTTACTTTCATCTCACAGTCATGACATTCTACCTGGTTTAAATTTTTAATGGACAATATCTCGCACCCATTCATAACTCTGAAAAGCAGGGAAAAGGAGCAATAATTTGCACTGCAGCTATAATATAACATTAGGGCCAAGGTGACTTTGAGTGAAGTGGCACAATGGAAGCTTGGATTGATATTTGTAGAAGAAAGGTGATAGCAGGCTAAGCTTTGTTTAGCTCAGTGTTCAGTCTGCCTTCTGTTCTGAAAACAGCTGCAACAATGGACAATACTTAACTCTTAGTTTCTGTCCAAACAAAAGAAATAATTATGTCCATAATTTTAGCTAGTTTATCAAAAAGCTTCACAAAGTGAGAACCTTCTGAAAAGTAGAGATGCATTTATTGATCTTATGCATGGATGTTAAAGAGTTGAGGAATGCTATTTTAGAATTACATGTGCAAATATTAACATCAGAAACCCAGAGGCATTTCCAGTGTCCCCAGGACATTGATCTTTACCCAGACAACTTGCAGAAAGTAAGCAAGTTCTCAGAAACTTTGTGTATCAGATTATGACACCATTCTTAATGAATAGCGATGTATTTGTAGAAAACAGCATCAAGTTGATGAACAAGCTGTGATCTGGGTTATTTGAACACTGGGTTATATTGAGTTTTTCAAGAATCCTCAAAAATAATGCTGTCTGGAGGTATCTGAAAAAGCTGAAGTGATTAAGTGCAGGATTGTGATTAGCTGGACTTTGACAAGATGTATTTGTCATTTCCCTCCCTCTCTGAACTGAACCACAGCCTGAGATGTCAGGGAACATGGGATTTATGGCCTGAAAATCTTAAATAAGTAATTTTAATTGGTAAAAATTAGGACTGGGAAATGACCACAAAGAACTAGAATTGGTACATATGTTTGTTTTTCAGCAGGATGCATCACTGCAGAGCAACTGAGAAATGTCAGGCAACCTGAGCTGTCAAGGAGTGAACACAGAGCTGAACTGGTTATTAGTCAAGCATCCATGAATGGCTGCAAAGCAGGCAAATAGTGGCAAGGAAAGTCAAGGGCAAGCTTGATATTTACTGAGCATTCAGCTAATTATCCATTTCACTAAATACAGGAATACTCTATCCTTTATGCATTGCAAAAAAATTTTAAGTTAGAGTTCAGTAAGTACTTAATAGCTGCAAAATTACCTCGTGTTAGGTGCTCCTGTATTTTAAATTAGCATAACTTTACACGTGGCCTGTGTTGCAAACTATCATTTCTTTTTTTGTTACAACAGGAAGAACACCAGACATAAAGAAAACTAGATGCAAACCTGTGTTTTTGCATCTTTTTCTTCTTATTTTTCCTAACTCCCTTTTCATGGCTGGAGGAGCTGTATTATGCCTATAGCCCATGATGGCTGCCTTGAATTGTGTCTGCCAGTGAGGAAATGGAAATGTTGTTTGGAGAAAATGGAAACTTCCTGATCGGCCTCCTTGTATTTGAGATTTACAGCACTGCCTTGCTTCTATGGTCCTCATGCTGTTAGTATTACTCAAACAGCAAGGAGTTTTCAGCAACAAACAGTATATTATTCAATAAAATAGACAGACTTTATTCTGTCTTTTCCATAGTAAAGAGTGGTTGTTAAGAACCTTTGATTTGTGACACTGAAACTTTGAACACTCACAGAAACAGGATGACTCCAGAATCAGCTAGGGCAAGGTAAGTTAAATTATCGTTTCCACCACAGAACAGCTGAATTGTTGTGATAGAAGTATAAGTCTGATGTTCAAGCCTGATGTAGAAGAATATTCCTTTTTTGAGCGTTGAACTTATGGAAATTAGTCCATAAAGAACAATCATCGTGCACCCTTTTACTCACAGTGCATTTGAATAACAGCTTGGGAGTTCTGTATTCAGTAACTTCAACATTTCATCCATTTAGAAAAAAAAATATTTCTGTCCCACTCATTTCTCAAGTTTACATTCACATTCATTCTGTTTCAAAGGGAATGTTTGTCAGTGTTAAAGTGAGAAGAGAGAGTGATATTTGCTATTTTTCCATGCTTATAGTAAGTCCACAGCAAGTCCTCTGATTCACCTCTGAAAACTGCTTGGAATTTTATCTGCTTTTTACTTATCTCCAAGAAAATCCCTGCTGGAAATGTGCTATTTTAATAAAGAAACTCACCTCTCCTGTCATTTGGAGTGCATCCCTATCATTGCTCTGGCCTCTCCAGCAGCACACGTGGCAGGGCAGGGGCTGCAGGGCTTATCCAGGTGTTGTAGGGCACTTCCCATGGCCTTTCTGCAATGCTGCTTCTTGCTGCTCCTCTCCTGAGTGCCAGCCCCTGTTATGTGTGTCTGCAGGTCACTTGCCTTGTGATTGCTCATCATTAGCTCCACTCTTCTGAGGGGCTGCCTTCTCATTTTTCTCCCTTTGGTGAAGCTTTCACTTCTTGCCAGCCACTGGGTCCTGTTTTCATAGTTATTTCTGCTTTTTGCTTATTACGAATCAGGTTCCAGAGAAAAGTTCTGCATTAAAATGAAGGGAAATTTAAAAAATGAGCTTGTAATGAGAGCAATTAATCAGAGCAGTCAGCAGGCTCAGCAGTACAACTGAGTTTGCTGGTGAGGGGGACTGAATGAGAGGGCTGATGAGAAATGAGAAACATGAATTATTTGGGGCTCTAATTTTGCATGAGGTACAGAGAAGGGCTATTCGGAGACACTCCCATTCCTTTCCATCACTTAAAAGGGGCTGTTCTGCAGAATCCTGACTTTCTCATCAGTACAGCAATTCCTTCCTGCTGGCAGCACAGGGTGGCTTTAGTGACCCTGGAAGTGTCTCAGTTTCTGTGGGAAGGAGGCAGATCTTACGTGGCTGAGTTTTTGGCTACAGAGTCACTGGGTTGATCCCTGTAGCAGGACAGGTCTTACTGCTCCTAACAGCAGTCTCAAATCTGCACAATCTGTAACATTGAATTGCAAATTAAAAAGGGATGATCCCTTGGTTTCCCCAAACTCTATCCAGGTTTTGCAAATAGCCTGAGCCAGATTTTGAGCAGACTGAATTTTACATTTTTTGACATTCTTTGAAGGCTGAGTAGTTCTGCTGTTGAGGTTTTTTTGGTGGCTTAATTTGTTTGTTTGTTTTTTTCTCCTGAATACTCTCAGTGATTTTTCTGAATTCCCTCATACTAAATGAACTGATCTTCTAGATTCCCAATTATCTCAGATGTAGTCTGTTTATGTTTTCAAATAAGAGAAAAAATTATTTGAAGCCCACAGTATTTTAGTAAAGCATCTACAACACGTGCTGTCTTTTGAGAGCGTTGTGCTGGTCCCATCCCCTCAATGAAATGCTACGTCAGGCATTCCCAAAGCAATTTTTTAAAATGCTGTCTCTCTGAGCTCTCCTCCAAACTGTAAGGCAGAGCCAAATCTGTCAGGCCAGGCTCTCCTCTCTCTGAATTACTAGCAGCCAAGATTAATTAGGACCCAAAGCGTTTCCAGCTCTACTGTTTGTGTGATGCTGCTGCCGTGGTGCATCACCACTCACCAGGTCTGTGATTCATTGCTCTGTCAGTGGTTTGAGATACAGTGTATGAGAATGCCATATAAATGCAAATATAAATACAAACACTGTATTCCCCCTGTTGGCTAGTGATAAGGTGCTCATCCAGATGGCACACAGTGATTTAAAAGTGGAAAACAATATTTGGAAGGAGGGGAAAACTCGATGATTATTCTTAAACTTCATTTTCTTTTGCTTATACAGGCTTTAATTGGAAAAAAAAAAAGACAAGTTTGCTTTCTTCCTTGGCTACCTTTGTGGTGCACCAAGATGATATTTTTCAGCTTATTCGGATTAGAACAAGGATAAGTTTTAAGGTGTGTTTGAGAAATGGTACAATTTGTTGCTTGTGGGAATATGAGTTCGCAGGGACCAAAGCAAATGAGGTCTGGTTGTCATCTGGATTAATTTGGGCTTCAGTGTAATGTGGATGACAGGACATTGCCTTTTTTTCATTCCCTGATCACCTGCATTGTCTCAAAATGAATGAGATGTTCCTGCCAAGGGCCCTGGGAATCTTGGGCTCCTCTTGCCCAGCCAACCGAAATGGAAAGGAGCTGTTTGCAAAGTCAAAGCTGCTCTCATGATGGTATGGCAGATACTCTAATTTTTGAACAGGCTCTTAATGGAAAAGTAGTTCCTTTTGTCTGCAAAGAATTTTGTCCTGAAGGTACCTACATAAGCATCTCAATTGCGTTTATGTCCCTAATGTTATAAGAGAGCACAGACTCTTTAATTTTCTGTATTGCTATACTGGTGCTGCTGTGTGTATAAAGCTCTCATCTAGATACCAAGATTAGCCTTCCATGTGGGTAATGCAAAAGGAATGTTTTCAATGTAAGACTGATACATTTTTTTTATCCTGGTTTTTACCACTGCTTCCACACAGGTGGAAATGTGTTTGTTATACTCCCTTGGTCCAGGGATTTTTTTTTTTTTTTGACTGAATTTTGTGTAGATTTGGAAATTGGAGGGGGTCAGTATGTGCTGCCATAGTTTCAGAGGTAGTAGGACTCTGGTGGATCACCTCTGCTTTAAGCTCTGGGTCTCCTCAGTGCTTTAATAACCATTAGAGGCCTCTCCTTGTGGTATCATACAATGGCTTTTCCTTGAGTGTTCTTGCTGGCATAAAGCACATGGCTGCCATATTTCGTTCATGATTGCAAGAACCAATTCTCTATATGTATATAACTGCTACTATCATTTTAAACAATAATTCACTTTTACATATTTTGCTCTAACCATACACTGCTTGCATTAATAAGACTGTGTCATTTTCTTGAAATGTATCCAGTCTGTGCAATCCAAAGTTGTTGGAAAAACAACACACACAGTGAAGGATGTTAGATTTCTTGCTCATTTTCCTGTCTAGTGGTAAGGTTTTGTTTTCAAGACTTTTCAGAAGAGAAATTGGAAATTTTGCGACGCTTTTTTTGTTGAGCTAGATTCACAAAGGATTAGAGGACTTTGTTCACTATTACAATTCTTCTTTGGAAAAAAATTAGACTTGCTGTATCTGTTAGAAGGTCTTGTGAAAGGGAGGCTCAAAAAAAAGTGGGGATGGGTGATGATTGGTGTTGTGGTGATAGAGGGAGAAGGTGAGGAGAGAAGAAAACAACAGATTAGAGACAAGAGATTAGGAGTGAACAAAAAGATGCAGAAACACTTGGCAGGTGGGAAATGGGGTGGGTAAGATTCAGGAGACAGCAGGAACAAGGAGTTAAAGTCTGCCAAGCATTGTCAAAGCAGCAGGAGATGCTTTTATGCATAACATTTTGAATAGGCTATTGTAAAATATAGATCATTAGTTGATGGAAACAGTAAAGGAGCTTTAGCATAGGTCTTGACATCAGCAATGTGGACAGCATACTTTATTTGTGTGGTAGAAATGCATCCAGACCATGTAGAAATTTGAGTATTTCTTTGTTGGTATCTGGTTAATATCCTATAAACTGACATATGTCTTGACATTTCTGGAGTGATTCCCTTTGTTCCTGGTTTAATTGAGCTGTCCCTTCATTTTGAATGTTATCCATTGTCATATTTAATGTGGAACAAAACAAATGCTTCATCATTGCTGCCTGCTCTGTTCCTCATATTAGATATACTTAAGTTCTCTAGCTGGATATCCCTTTTATTGTGTTCCCCCAGCAACCTGGTGGCAGATTTGCCATGACTATAACTTTGACTTCCACTTAATATATGTGCCAAATATTGCCTCTTTATCTGCTGTTTCTCATGTGCTTCCTTTCTCTTTCTTTTTTTCTTATTTTTTTAATTAGTACTTGCGCTGGTGTCTGTGACTAGGCTCACATGAACCCTGATGCTCAAGAGTGTGTGTCGCTTCAGCAACCCAAAAGGGAGAAAGATTTTAAATTTAGTTATCTTCAGGTGAATTATAGAACAGTGTTTGTATGCTGTCTTTATAAAACAGGCTTTTAGGACACTTTCATGACTTCTTTCTTTCCTTCTTTGTCTTCATTTGCCCTACAGATTATTTTTATTGATGCTTTCTTCCCTATGTTTCTTTTTCATTCCGTGGTCTGTTGTTAATAGTAAAATTTCACACTGTAAGAAAATATATAGAGACAGAAGAGAAAGGGGATACCTGGTGATTGCAGCATTTGACTCCATAATGAACAGGTATCTGTTGAGTGTCATCTGGGGACAAAAAATCATTTGGAAAGCTGAAAGTGGACAGCAAAATTTCAGTGCTGAATCAGTTCACAACTGAGATTATCAGCACTAGAAGTGTAAGGTCCACTTTTAAGTGGATCTTTTAAGACTGTTGATTATTTGTGTAGATTGTTCACTGCTTTTAAATGAATGGTGGTTTAACTTGGAGCATACTAACAAAAAGATCACACCTGCAGTGTGTGTGGGAATGGGAGAGATGTTCAGGAAAAGAAATCCTTATCTGGATAAACATGGGTTGTGTTCACTTTTAGGAAAAAGATAAATAACAGTGTAGGTGACATAGCTTGCACCCTGAAAAATGACATCTGCCTTAGAAGTTCTGACTTGTTTGGCGACACCAAAGTGTATTCAGAAGTGAAAAAGTCTAAAAATGAGGAGTTTTGCAAGAACTAACTGGAATCAAGGCTATGTCATGCTGCATGTGCCCTCTAATCACTCATGGTCATCAGCAGAGTATTGCCATTGAGATCTCTGGGGCAAGTGAGGTACAGTAGACTGTAACTAGCTGACCTGACACTAAGTTAATATTCAGCTGTATACATAAAAAATGGGGGTTTTGACAGTGTTTAATTCTGTTTCATCTTTGCTCTCCCACTGAAACAGCCTCCTTTAGAGGGCATATAGGTGCTTTTGCTGCTTCTGTAATCCTTACAACTCATTAACAACACTGGGATGCCAGACTGAGGGGAGGATTCCTTTCCCTTTATCTTCGTTAGACTCCCAATGTGAGAGCAATTTATTGTGCCCTTGGACAGGATAGCAGGGCTTTGAAGGCATATTACACCATGAATCCTTGCTTACTCAAAATTCCCATTCAAACTTGAGAGATTCCCTTGAGTGAAAAAAACCCTGCAGGACCAGGTCTATTATCTTTAATGGCAGAAATACAGAAAGCTGCTGGCTTGAACTTTGTTTTTGACAGGTTAAATGTCTGTGTTTCATCTTTTAAACAAACTTTATAATTGTATTAGAGAAAAAAATTCTCCACGTTTAGTGAGGTTGCAAATCAAGGGTATAGTGTATGGTGTTAATGAGGGAAGAAACCTAGCAACTCAGTGGGAGGGAGAAAAAAGAAGTTTATTTTATTACCTTTGTCTTTACTGTAAGGTTATGGAATACTTAGGTAGAAAAGCTATACACTTTACAAGAAGATTTTGCTGTTGAATATTTGCCTATCAGTTAAATATTCTGGGAATCACAAAGACCTTGAGAGAACAAATGAGAAGATACAGGATAGAAATCTGAAATTCTTCAAGAGTTCATCCACTTTCATCTGACAGATCATGAAAATCAGACAGATCATGACCTGCTTATGCTCAGCCGTGGAGATCCTGCCATGCAGCATGGCTGATACTGTTTTAAATTCCCAGGGCCTGGAGCAAGGGAGTGGCCCTCAGGACAAGGGGCAGGAGTGTGCTTTACACTGTGGTTTGCCAGCACTGAGTCAGCTGGGCAAGTCTTAGCTCACACCTCGTGACAAACCTGGACCAAATGCACAAAGGGACTTGTTCTGGCTCTACAAGATTGTTCCAATCTATATGATTAAAACAGCAACACATCAATACATTTGTGAGAAGATGAACCAGAGCAGCCAGACTTCAGCAGGACTAAAATTACCTCTAGAAAAGAGCTTCAGGAATATCTATCTGTACAGCGTGAACTTTTCTCCCTTGTAGTAAAGGAATATGGAGATTTTGGCAAAATTTGATCAGTATTCACCTAGCAAGTGAACTCAGCAGCTGCCTCTCTCTCTCTCCCTGCTGGACCTCTCAGATTTCTGACAGGAAAACTTCCTTGAATCTTTCTCTAGCTCTTCTTCTGACTCTTAGGAGCCACTTGAGTCCCTTCTAGTTTGGGAAACGCTGTATCAGCACTCAGGAGGATCTCAGTATAGCAAAGCATGAGCTCAGGTGCTGACAGGAGTCTGGTGCAGATCCACTTGCTGTCCTGCTCTGGCCAGCCTTGGGACACCTCTGAGGATGAGGCACAAATCACTGTGTGGCAGTCTCAGAGATGGAGACACACCTTTCAAGGCAAGGAGACTTCAATTATTTTCAAAGTGCAGATTGCTAAAGAGTAAAGCAACTATTTATCAGTTCATGAGGTAGAACCCAAGCTGCTTATTCTTTAGCAATTTGTATTAGATAGGAAAAAAATAGTTTTTTTTCCAAATTGATACAAATTAAGAGGAAAATGCTGATTAGTTCAGGCAAGCTGCATAATGAAGAATGGATTTTCTCTTCCTTTAATATATTCTGCTAGTCTCCTATCTCAGTACCTTTTCCTCCCCTGCTTGTTATAGTATGTAATGCAATACTGTTATAAAGGTCCCACTATTTTATGCGTACATTCCAGCTCCTGTTTTTCCTCTTCTGTACACAAGGGTAGCCTCAGGCTCTCTGCATGCTTAACTGAAAAAAACTCCCCTTCAGGAGTGGAGGGGAGAATGCAGGGACCTTGTGTGCAGGTTATGGAGCACTCTTGCCAGGCTGCACAAGTGTCCCCCAGGAGCAGTTAGATTGAGCCAAGCAGGACCCTGGAAGCTCTGCCTGTGCCCCACGTCCATGGTTACAGCTGATTTCTGAAGATGTGAGCTCAAAACTAGAGTCATGTAAATACATCCATGAAGAAAAGGGCTGGCTGGCTGCAGCACAGAGCACAGATGGCTGTAGTAAAACAGCCACCTGCTGAAGCAGGCTGGGCTGAGTAGGGGCTGCCTCCTTCCTCACCAGCCAGGTCAGAGAGCCACGTGTGGGAGAGAGAGAAGCAGCTCTCGAGGAATGGGTGTAATGCACAGTGAGAGTTCAGTGAGGGGATGGACTCTCCTGGGTCAAATGTGTGTTTTGAGGGAAAAGTGCTTTGGAAGAACCCATCTTGTTTCTTTAATGTAGCTTTTTCACATATTTTAAGTTGTACTTTGGTTTTTGACTACAGATTTGAGGAACTCAGGATTCCATTCTGGACCAGTAAAACACTCTCTCTGTTCTTGTCTTAGATGAAGGAAACTGTGGAAAATAAAACCAATGAAATGTATGCAACAGCAATGACCAGTACCTACTGAGAACTAGAGTAACAAAATGCAAAGCAAGAATATGATTTAAGGTCTCTGGACAATCAGGATGTGACCCACAAATAGGAAACAAGAATTACCAAACAGAAATCCATCATTCCAGAATATGTAGAGAAAAAAATTTAGAGGTAAACTACTGCTGTCACCAAGGCTGCCAACATTGTAGTGGGGGTACTACTGCTAAGAACAAAGATCCCTCAGTGGCAAAAGTTCACCAGGAGAGACTTAATATTAAGGAAATAATATTTTTAAAGGAAATAATTTGGTTTGAGATTGCAGTTTTCATCTTCAAAAAAGTCTGTTCAGAACATTTTGAGGTTACAGACCCATCACAGGAAAATTCAAAAGGAGTGGCCTCAAAGGGCAGATATAACACTGAACTGTGTTGGATAATAGGGCAAGATGTGCTGTTTGGAAGCTGCTTGTTCTTCTCTGTCACTACATATGGGAAAAGATGGAGAATGCCTGAGAAAATGACTGCAGCCTAAATCAAAGGAAAAGCTGAGATGGTGCACAATGGTTCTGCTGCTGGAACTGACAGCCCAGAGAGAAAAGGACTTCTTTAGAGTGAATAAAACCCCACTCCCTGCTCTGTGCTGCTCCTTTTTAGCTTCCTTCCTCCTCTTAGTTCTGGCCGTGTGGAGGGAGGAATGGGGTGAGGTGAGTGATTTCTCCTTCCCTTTCCAGAGATTTTGCTATAAAACCTCCCGACACAGAGGTGATTTTCCTCCAAGTTTGTGTAATGTTTCTGGAGAGCACCAGTGGATGTTGCCAGGAAATACTCCAAAAATCTGCAGAAATTTCAGCCCCCCCCCTTTGTCCTGAGCACTTTCCTTTGTTATTTTCAGAGTGTCAGCTCAGCTCAGTGGGAATACCCTAGAGGCTGTGCTTTGTATGTGGCTTTGCTTTCTACATCCAGGCAAAGATCAGTTGTTCCTGTCAAATGTCTTGGGATTTCTGTGATGGAGATTACAAGTGGCTGTGGTGGAGGTTTTCATAGAAGTGGATGGGCAATTGCTTATATCTTAATCCGAGAAGCAATAGATCCCCTGAAACCATCCAGGCTGGGCTGCTTTTGCAAGTCCTATTAAAGGATCATGTGAAAATGCTGTTGCCTGGTAGAGAGTCAGAGTCACTGCATTTTGTGATATAAATATGAAAGCTTTCTGAAAGAAAAAATCTAAAGATGACCTCAGGACAGGAGGATCTGATACTCAGCTAGGCTAAATTTGCATAAAGGAAGTGCAGGAAGAGATAAGCAAACTTAAATGAGTACATGATAAATTAATGCTCTCAACTGTCAGATGGATATAGGAGGTAAACAGCACACCTCAGTACACCATTCCTGAAACAGAAAGGGAATATTTTTCAGACAAAATGGTTGTAGTGTGTGTCCTCAGCAGGTTGAAAACTGCACTGAAATAAGTCATGAATGTCAATAACCGAGTCATGTTGGAGACATAAATTAAGACAACACTGGTTATTGGTCTTGTTCACTTCTATATTTTTGTGTCTGGCTGCTGGAATGGAGTTTATTTTATAGATCTTGTAGGATGTGAGTTCCAGAAGGGGCTGTAGCGGCTTTGCAGAAAATGATCAGAATTCTTGATAATTTTGAAAACTCCAGCAGTCAATAAGGTCAGGTCTTACACTTATGCAAATATTCATGCAAATGTACACTTTGGATAAATAAAATCCCAGAGTGCAGTATTTAAATAATGAGTAATTAGCTACTCATTATTAGTTGAGCCTGCAGGTTTTCCATCATAAACTAAACACCAGTTAACACTTCCTTATTGTGCCACAGGTAACTCTGGGACAATCCAACAACTGTGTTTAAGACATGGAGTTTGTTCATTCCATCTTCTATTCTACTGTTATCACAGTTTTCTAAGACAGGTAATAGACCTCAACCAAGGGAGAATGGCAAGAGGTTTTCTTTGCTGAGGTTGTTTTCTTGCTTACAAGATGTTAAATACTGGAAGAACTACTTCCAGTAGTGTAGTCTACTTTAGGGGAAAGGAAACAGGGTTTTCAACAGCTTGAATATATAGAAAAATCCTACAAAGAGAAAAATACTCCTTTATGCTCACTGGACTGTGAAAAGACATAACAGACTGAGTTTGTATGTACGCCTGCAGCCAGAGAGATACTTAGATTATACCTCAGAAAACTTTTCAAGTAGTAAGTGCAGTTAAGTAAGGGAATTAGGTAACATTGTGCTCTTGGGTTAATAAAGGTTGCTGAATGGTGCTCTTTCTCCTGGGAAAGGCAAGGATGTCTCTCCTGCAGCCCCAGGAATCTGTACCAGCACTGCTGTGCAAGGGACCAGCAGGATGGGTAAAGGTAAAGTCCTTCATGCCTAATCTTCTTCTTTAAACTTTCAATTTTTGTTCATTTTTGTCTTCAGCTTTGCTTGCAGAGGCTGGACCACTTATTTTGTGTCATTGTCCTGTCAAAATTTTTACCTTTATGAACTCTTTCTAATATTCACCTTCCTCCACTGTCTCAAGTCTCCTCAGTTCAGTCAGCAGCAGACCCACACTATTTTCAAAGAGAGGGAAAAAGATTTCCTAAGAATGGCTGGGGTGCTGCAGTTCCTGAATTGTCCTAAGGCAACCTCTTTCATTCCCTTAAATGCATATATAGAGTTTATTGAGCATCAGTTGGATGTGTGAAATTAGCTGGATGAAGCTGATCCTCTGGTTATGTTAAGGGAAGATGATGCAGAGAAAAAGGGAGGAGTTCTTAAAATTAGTGGCAAAAACTTGCTCCTGTTGAAACCAGTGGAAATTTTCATTGACTTTGATGGGGTCATAAATTCCCAATAATCCTTATATTTTGGCACAAATTGTTAAAGATGCAATAACTTCACTGGAACCTTGTACAGGAGAACACAGTTCTGTAAGTCTGGGGATTCATGAAATGATGTTTCAATATGTGGGTAGCTAAGTTGTTAACTCAAATGCACTGTGAGTACTATCTGGAAAGCTAATCTAAAGTAATAAAGCTAATGTGCTCTTGGAGCATCCTGAGGATTTGAAGTCAATGCAGTTCTTGAATGATGAACATTAGTTCAAAAGATATAAAATTGTTTATAAAAGCACATTGCAGTCCACTGTAGAGGAACATCTTACTACTTTTTCAGTGGAAATGAAATCTTTGCCGTGGCATGAACTTTGGGTTGATCAATCTTCAGTGTAGTCACAAATACAATTTACTGTGTTATTACAACAATTTGTTGTTTTTAAAGCACTAGCAATGTTCTAAGTAATTTGCAGGTGGGTGTTCAAACAGAAGCTGTTCCCCACTGGAAATAAAATATACATCTTTTGTAGATAAAAGAACATATATGTTGTGTAGCACAGAGCATACTGAGCAGGTAGATGCTTTGGCAATGAACTTAGATCCTGCATGGATACAAAAGGGAGAAAATCTTTATTGTTTCCTCCACTGCTGTATTGTTTAAACTTCCTTGTACTTGTTTTCCTGTTTCACTGCATTGGCTCCTATATAGGCCACAGTACCTTCCATTTCCTTGAGCAGAGGAAACTGAACCAGCAGCATTTTTCTGGGAGAGACATTGCATTTCTGCCATGGCAAACAGACCCAGGGCTGGCAGAGGTTACCAAGATGACAGTCCGAAAACATTGCAGTCACATGCATTTGTAGCATGTTCAGCTTTGCATTACTGTGCTGTGGGTGTAGCCCACTGGCTGTCCTCAGCTCTGGGGCAACAGGAAGACTTCTGTCCCCTCCTTTGTCTGGGAAAAGGAAGAAAAATAGTTGGCTTGCATGTCAACTCAAACTGTGTAAATTTGGCTGAAATCCTACTGTTGTAAACAGATTTCAGTAAAAGTTATTCAGCCAAAAAATGTTGTGACCAAAACTCTTGTCTTACCTTCAGAAAACATTCAACCCAAGTAAAGGGCTCTTTCCAGTGGCTCTGCAGGGAAAGGGAATAGAAGCAGCCATGCTCTTTGAGACGGACATCAAACAGGTTTAATGCATAGAAAGAGCAAGCCACGTATTCCCAGTGTGCTGGGAAACCAGAGCAAGTTCTGCTCCTGACAATGGCACCTCCTGCACGTCTGGCTCAGTGCCTGTCTTCTCTTCATGTGCCCCATGCAGCCCCAGCAGCTGGGGGATGGCTTTGTCATTGTGTTTTCCACTCTGTGTAGGAAGGTATGAGCTAAAGCCACAGAAAATTCGAAGGTTGATCGACAGTTACTGAACCTTTATACCACCAAACTGCTTTTCTTCTCCATCACACTACTTCTCCTTATCAGCTCTTATAAACCCTGTGCGTGTGTTGCTGCAAGAGGAAAGGCAGGCCCTGCTCCTGTGGCAGATGAAAATTGTTCCTGAGGATAACTTGAATTGTCATGTAGAACCAGCTGCTTTCTTCTTGTGTTGATTTTCTTTTGCCTTTTTCTATTCCATTTAGGTTTTGTTTTATTTTGTTCTACTTGCTGACTGTCTGCAATCTGCATCTGTTTATAGGGACAGCTAAAATGAAAGCAAGAAAATTAATGGGTTGACTTGCAGCACAAGATTGAATAAGTTGTTTAGATTGACATCTCCTCAGGTCTTTCTTCTCTGCCTGGCTGTGAAAGCTCCTGCATCCATTTCCTTTACATTATAGGGGTACTGAATTAGCCAATAAATTGAACAGCCTGTTTCTGTAAAATCTGTGACAAAAGTTTAGACTTTTGAACAAACTCAGACTGCATTCACATCTGTGTTTTTTATATGTATTCTGTGCACAATCCCTAGGAAAAGAATGCTTGTTACGATATTTAAGTCAAAAATAATATTTTGCAATGAGAACAGGAAGCAAATTTTACATTTAAAATTTTTAGTTACTAAGAATGGAGGTTAATTTCTGAAAGTTTTCTTTGAGGAAAGAGGAAATTACCATGTAAGTTATAGATTGTAAGGTTTTTGCTTAATAAGCACTATTTACTATGTTATACAGGACAAGTAGTTAACATGTGCAAATGTTAATGGTTGAACAAGAAGAAAGCTATCCGGAAAATTATTCACAGTGCAGAGTGATTTGACTTTTTTTTTGGCATTATGATCTTTTAGTCTGTCCTCCTTTATAACATGGTAGAGGAGACTTGGATAATTGTTTCTTAATTGAAGCAGAGTATAGCTTATGGAAAGATGTCACATCCTGCTTTAAAAATGAACATGTTGGAGGTCCCGGCATAAAATGTAGCAAAGGACTCCAGTAATTGCTTGTCCTCTTTGGAAGATTTGTGTCTTTTTTCTCTACCCTGAATTTCTGCCTCTTTGGTGTTGTATGTAATTGTTTGTTACATTGAAGAACCTATTTTTTATATTTTTTTTCTTTATGTTCTAGTTATTTCACTCTGTGTTTGGCTGTCCCTTTATTTTGTAAATGGAGCAGATGCCAGCATGACTCACATGCTGATAAATTGTTTCTATATTCAATGGGAAAGCTATTTTTTGAGGGAAGAATTTTTATAATAATTTCTAATTGCTTAACATAAAATAGCTTTTTAATTTAAAACTGAAGAAATAAAGACTTTAAAACCCACAAACACAAGTCCAATGACAAGAAGAAAAGACAACATAAAAGCAAAAATTGAGTCTAATGTGTAGTGAATATTTATGATGAAAGCACAAAGGTAATCAGCTGAACTGAAGGAAGAAGGTAGGACGAGGTGCTTGCTGTAGAAAACAGAAAGCTGAAATAAGGCACCAGCCTTCAGAAGTCAGCCATTGCTTTATTTCCCAAAGACAAAAAGTCTTTTCCAAGTATGTTCTCTCTCCACTCTTCATGAATGCAGTGGCCTCAGCAGGACAAGCCGAGGAGGAGGAGGAGGAGGAGGAAGGTTTACCCCGAGGCCCAGGCAGGGCTCCTCAATGCCCTGGCGCCTCCCAGCAGCCGCCCAGCCTGTCCCAGTCAGAAGCTGGAGGACTCTCAGCTGGGTAAGTACAAAAATCCTGCGCCAGGTACTGAGCTAGAGATCTACAGATCGACTGTGGGTACCCCCCTGGGTGGCAAGTGGTAATTTCTACACCTGCAGACAACTGCTGAGATGTGTTGTCTTTCCAAATTGATTTGTTGGGTGGCTCACACCAATTTGCCATGACTGTGAATCCAGGCCTTTAGTTTTATTTTGGATAGATGTTAACAGCTCCCACTTCCTGCATCCCCACAAAGTGCATATTAATTTATATTTGAAAAAAATATTGCAATCTTTTCTTATAAAAATGAATTATTTCATTCTTCTGTGGGACATCACATCCTACACCTCTTCCATTAATCTGGAACTATTAGCAGAGGGAAAAACCCTCACTGTTTCCTGTTTCTGCATAGGAATATGAGCTTGAGTTTGAAAATCATGAGTTACATTCTAATGCTCTGATTTTGTTTCACTGGTAAGTTTAATCAGTATTTTTTTCTGTAAGTTGTTTGAGAGCTAAAATATGATTTTTTTTCTCTTTTAAGTTGAGACATTCTAACATAGATTTTCACCACAGTGAAAAGATTTCACTATTGTTTACAAATTCTGTCCAGCCTTAGATGATTTCCATTTTCTTCCCTTAGATGGTGCTAAAAAGGTGCAAAAAGCAGACTCAGACTCTGCAGTGTTTTAGAAAGAACACAAAGTACAATGAAGGCTTGTTTGGATCCTATGAGCAATTTCTTTCCTCCTCTCTGTGCTACATTTCTGCTTTATTTGTGCTTATTCAGGCTCCAGAATGACACTATATAAAAGTATCAAATTTTGTAAACAATTACATCTGATGACTATATGTTCATTTTGGAAAACTAGAGGAGCAAATGTTGTCTGTATCTGAGCTGCAAAATGAACAGACTTTTCATTAGCTTTGTACTCTTCCAGGGAAAGCTTGCTGCCAGTATCTGAACTCTGGGAAAATGGACTTGTTTTACTGGTAGCCAGTGTTATTCACCATAAATAACGAGCCCTCAAAAAAACTTTTTCTTTAGTGTATAACAGTTATCCCTGTGCACAGAAGCATAGGAAAGTTTGCTCAGTAGAAAATGGAGAATCCCTAGCAATTTTTCCCCTGGGTGCAAATGTCAAGGATGTGTGGACCATCTTGAGTAACCATATTTGTATTTTTCCCCTCACTGTAATCCTTAATATCAAGCTGTAGAAAAGTAGTTGTTTTATGAAGTTTCAGTATAGCATAGGGTGAAGCTCTGGAATGAAATTTTGCCACATGAGGGTTTTACCCTTTCTCAGGGTAATTTAAAATACAAGCCACACATCTCACTATTTTGCATGTCCAATGTAGAGATAAATGCTTTCAGAAGTGCATCCATGACCTGAAGACCAGGATCAGCAACGTCTGCAAGAAAAGTGACAGTTCATCAGAGGCATCTCAGCTTGCCCATGCATTTGGCATCAGAATTATCCTTTCAATCTTTCCCCCCACCCCACCACCTTCACCTCTCCTGGCTCACCATTTCTTTGCTCTCACCGGCAGTTTTCAGCCTGTCTGGTTGGTTGGGGTGTCTGTTCAGTACATAATTGCTTATGACTGACATCACTGCAGAGGAAGAGACACAGGGCTTGGGAGGGCAGGAGTGGCATGGGTCTGGATCCCAGGGCCCTGCAAAGCAGAGTGCCCAGAGGATCCACGCCGTGTCAGCTGTGCCCTGCCTGGGGATGCTGCCAGGATGTAATTAGCGCTTTGCTCTCAGGAGCAATATAACTAAGTTCACCTACAATACATGGATGAGAGAGACTTCACTGTTTATCAAATCCAGTTAGCTTGATTTAAACCCTCTAGGTTAGCCCAGTAGTGGATCTGTTTCTTTTCTGACCCTTCACTCATATTCGTTATTGATTTTTCCTGAAAGACGTCAAGGCAATTACCACATGCCACTTTATTTTATCCTTTCCAGAAGAACCTTGAATGAAGTTTTAGGACACTGTGAAATCAAGGGGCATTCACTCCAATCAAACACAGCCAACACTTTTTGTTGCCTTTGAGGTTCAAGTTTTAAGTGCTGTCCTGATTAGAGTGCCTCTGTGATTGTTAATGTATGGCAAGTCCCACATTTCTATAGCCCATCTACCTCACATGGTTCGCTTTGACAGGCCAAAGTACACTTACATGGGCTTCTTTGAATTTAACCATCTTGTTCAGGGATTCATCCATTGTCTGTCTTTACCTTTTTCTATTGAAGAGACAATTTACAGTGCTTGTAGCAACCAGACCTAAAATCTAAACATTAAAGCTCTTCTTTACCCTTTCATTACCTAATCTTACATTTTAGATTAAACCAGTGACATGATTTCTCAGAAAGATATAAAGTTAAGCTCTCCTCTGGTGAAGCCTGTGACATTCAGGCTTTGTGAAGATTCATTTTTTGCTGCTTTTCCAGCTCAAGCCCCCTACCACATCACAAGGCTTTGTGTATAATTATTACACACAGAACTATAACAAAAGAATTTTACTAGTTTCCAAAGACAAGGCCATGAATTTTTAAACAAAGAGAATCGGGGTTCTTGTGCAATATTGTGTCTCTGATTATGAGATTTTAGTTAAATAAGCAATTCTGTTTTGACATTGAGCCCCAGCTCTATTCATTGTGCAGTATGGACAGAGATCACTTAATGAACAGATGTTCAGTTTTGGTTTCTCTCAGTGTGTGGCTTTGGGCCCGATTTGTCAGACTTCCCACTCTGATGACTGCTCAAAATTTCCAATTTTCTCTTGAGTTATGTGACACTTATCATAGCATTAGGGCAAACCCCAGTTACATGTTCAGCAAGTGAACTCCCATGGTCCTTGTTTGGTTTGTTGGACTGTAGCATGTTTAATTTGGAAATACTTGGAATTGTGCCTAATTCTTAATGTTGCTCTTTATTAATTAACAGTTCCCTCAAAAGCTTTATTCATAAATTGCATTAAATTCTTAGATTTCTGTGTTCTATGATGAGATGATGTTCTTTGTATGAGAAACCACAAAATAGCATTTTCTCAAGTTCCCATTTAGCAGAACTGTCCATCTACTGCAGAATCATTTGGGGTTAAATCTTGTCTTTAGGCCAAAATTTGGGGAATGAAGATGATGTAACTGAACTTAAATGGTTGTTATCCACTGTAGATGTTCTTAACATGCTGCTTTCACATTCATTTGGCCATTCAGAGAAAGTGGATTTTGCTGGAGCATTAAAGCTCATGGTTGTGTTTTGGTTGAAAGGCTCAGGGGAAAAAAATTGGCTGTGTCCTGGCCAAGGGAACACCAAGGGTGACAGCCCCTCCACAATGCATATTGCCCATTGTTGCACATTCTGGCTAGCTATTTTGTTTTTTACAAATTAGCTGATGGTGCCAGGTAATAACAAATGGGATCGAAATTGCCACTGTGGTGTTACCAGATGCATCCTATTTCAAGTTTCAGTTTTTTGTTTGGCAGAACTGAGTGACTACTGAAGACAGATTGAACCAGGAGGGTTTTAGCAAGAAATCAATAGGGAGATCAGTGGCATTTTCAGCTTTTGAGTGTTTGATTTGCAGTCTTGGTAATTAATATGGAGTTCCTCATGAAACTCATGCTTCCACATAGTTCACTTTTAAGGGATCAACAATCAAGGGAGTGATTTCACAAAGAGGAATCAGTTCAAAAAACAACTTGTCATAGTTTTGAGATCTGTACCATAGCCTGTGCAAAAGAACTTGCAAATCCAGATACCCTTAAAAGATAGTTTTCTTGTAATGGTTTAATTCCTAACAGTGTTACGATAGAGAATATATATAAAAAACTTTAAACATTTTCACTTGCTTACTTCACAAGGTTTAAGAGCATTGTTGTTAAATTATGCAGGATGGCAATCCTCTGATGAAGCTGTTGTAATAACCAGTCAAGAAGAGCTATTTCTGCAAACGCTCATTAGGGTATTTCTAAGTGCTCAGAACTGTTACCAAATTCTGCTTTCTACATAAATATTTTTAGTGTTTGAAACAATAGCTGCTACATACAAGAGAATGCTGGATGATGTCTGGAACTGCAGCATTTTAAACAATAGTTAAATGCACTGGCTTGACAATACCTCTATGGACAAAAAAGATTTTATTTGTTTTGATTTGTGAGGCTATACTAATTATAACTTGTTAATTCTTGGACTCCTACTATCTCTGAGCCAAGAATTTTGACAGAAGCATTTTTTTTCACTTGATAACTGTCACTTGGATTCTTTTTTTCTTTACATTATTCGTATCCGGATTCATTAATCTCCTCTTTAAAACAGTTGTCCAGAGCAAATGCAGGAACAATAACACAGAACTCTGGTGACCTGTCTTACTGCATTCATAATGAATAGCAAATATTCATGACTATCAATTGGTTGTAACTAACATGTTGACAATTATTCGTGGAAACTAACTGGAAAATATTTATGGACAAGAAATAAATACACAGTAGATATCCCTTGAAAGGTATCAATTTCTTTATCCATTCTGCTTTGAGCACAATAATTTGCTCCTCTGCTGGGCTGCTAAGGCATGAAATCCAGGGCAGGTGTAATGTAGGGTGCACTGTCCAGGGCTAGAGATTGGAAACTGACTCTCCTTAATGTAGCAAGCTAGGATGGATCAGGATTTGTCAGGGTTTTGAAAGCTAAAAATTAAACTCAAGGCAAATCTCTAATTAAGTGGGACCTGGATTGAATATAAATGATTCCATTCACATGGGGGATGCAGCAATGTGAACCTGCTAAGGAGAAAATGACTCACAAAGATGTTTTTGTGACTTTGCTGCATCCCCAGCTTGAGCCCCTCTCAAGATGGTTCAGCTCCATCAATGGCAGAGCAGTTTCAGGCTGATTTTAATTCTGCCTGGATGGGGCCATTAGGAGAACAGCAACAAAACTCCTTCCTCAAGTATGTCTGTTGACCCTTTCCATGCTGGATTTCTCCTCCTTGAGAATGACAGCTGTCTTCAGCTTATTAGTTTTGTTGATCTCATCAATATTTGACTCCATCAGAAAAATGCAAGGAATACAGTGCCAAAAATGGATGTCTGCCAACTGATTTACTGTCTCAGGCAGATTGTCCCTGAGTCCTTGTAAAAGCATCAGACCAAACGTATAAAGTAACACACCTATTCTGGGTTCTTTTCCCCCAAAAAATGTAAGCCTACAAAAATAAAAAGCAGTTGTACAGCATCATCTTTTTTAGTTGATTCATGAAATGTCAGGAGTCTAACAAGCCTGTCCTATTCTTTATACAGGAATAAACTTGGAAAAGGTAAACTGTGTTCAAAATCATGGCTCTGGAAACTCAGACTGCATTCTCCGATGGGAATAGATTAGCAGGAAGGGCAAGTCCTGGAGGGATAGGTTTTGTCTCTGAACTTGAGTTCCTGAGCATCCTCTTAAACCTGTTTGAGATATCATGTTTTTGACATGAATCAGGTGAATCTCCTTAAAACCCTTTCAAAACCAAGGCAACAAAAGTCACACGCTTTCAAAATGTTTAATCACCTGGGTGAGTGATCAGTGCTCCAGGGAGCAGCACTGCCTGGTGAGCCAGAGCCCACAGCACCACAGAGCTCTTGTTCCTGCTGCACCAGAGAGGAAAGAGAAACTGCCCCATGTCAGGAAGTGCTGATGACAAAGGGCACTGCATGTGACTGATCTGCCACAACCTCTCTCTCCTGCAGAGCTCCTGCTGACCATAATCATGGGTCTGGCCACTGAGAGGAAAACATATGCCACAAGCTTTCTGAGTGTCTCAGTGGCCACAGTCCAAGAGAGTCTATCAGCCTCCAGTGACAGCTCTGGGAGATAAGCCCCTCTGAAACTTTGGTCCAACTCTCTACTATTACACCTCAACTTTAAAAGTTTTGGAACCCTAAAATTTCTGGCCATAAAGACTTTGTAGGTGACAATGATGATTTTTCTCTATAAATGAAACTAGAAAGAAATACAGGGAAGCTAGGTGAAAAGTAAATCTGCCACAATGTAAGCTTTGCAGCAGAAAATATCAAAATAGGGAGATAATGCAGCATCTTTAGCAGCGATGGGCAAAGTACTAAGATTCAGCAACACACATTGTTCAGCATTTCTGAAAAGCAATAGTCATTGAAAGGGCTGATCTGTGGGTGGTGAGCAATCAGTGAGATGTTCTCAGATAGAAATGGCTAAAAGTCTCATTTAAAAGCAACCTTTCTTCCATTTGGGTGAGGAAGAGCAGCAGGTTGATGGTTTTCCCATAGCTGACAGACTTCAATTTTTTACTCAAGAAAAAATTTTACAAATGCCTTTTTGTTGGCTAATGTGTAAATGTGAATTGCCAAAGACAATGTAATAATGTAAAAGGACCATCAGGCAGTCAGAGCAGCTACGCTTTTGGAGGAACATGCAGGATAGGGTCAAACAGCCAGATTTTTAATTTGACGCTTTCCCAGTAAGAAAAATATCTCCCCTGCTAATGTAAGGAGAGAGGGGCTGGGGGGGGAAATGCACAGCAAGTGGAAGCAACCACAGGGGTCCCTGAAAGCAGTTGTATAATGATTATTTGACAAGGCTTCCTGGATGCTAACAATCCCATTAAAAATAAGTTGGCAAAAAACATTAGGATCCTGAACTGACTGAAAATGAAAGAAGAGAAATGAGGAGGGATTAAAGTAAAGCTCAGAAATAAAGAACAACCACTGAGTGTGTCCACGGTGGGAGTCTGTGAGCCTGATGGGAAGCTCTGGGTAATTAGCTGTATTTGACTTCTTTCTTATATTCAAAAATANTGTAGAGCATGAATTCTTGGAGGTCACAGTCTATAGTGGGACAGCCAGCTTTAGGCATTGTACATGCACATCATTAGAGATAATTCTTTCCTGAAGAACTTTAAATCTACATTTACCAGGCAGAGAAGGGAAATAGTAGTGCCACAGGTTTGCAAATGAGAAGCTGAGGCACAGAGAGGTGAAGAGGTGGTTTCAGAGATGTCCAATTTTCACTCGGATTCCTACGAAAATTGGGTTTTTCCAGAAATCCTAGCACCTCTAAAGTGGTAAGGCACAGAATTGTTTAGGTTGGAAAGACTTTTCAGATCAAGTCCAACCGCTAACCCAGAACTGCCAAGGAAATTAAATCATGTCCCCAAGGGCTACCTTGACACATATTTTTAAATACTTCCAGGGATGGTGACTCCACCACTTCACTGGGCAGCCTGTTTCAGTGCTTTATAACCCTTTGGGTGAATAAATTTTTCCTGGTACCCAATGTGGTGTCATTTGGAGGAGGGAGGGATGTGCAGAGACACGAGGCTCTGATGCTGCCTCCTGTGCTTCACCCTCAGCACTGGCAGTCCTTGGCTCACTCCATGTAACCCAGTCCTGCTCCCAAAGAGCTCCCACATGTGCAGCACTGGGTCAGGGCAGCAGTGTCTGCCCTCATGATGTGATATTTTATAATCACCTGTCAGTGGTTCTCTTTTCAGTGTATGGACAGGCCTGCAGTGCACAGCTCCATCTTGGTCTAATTGGCAGATAAAAGCAAGAACAACATTTGTGGTGACTGCAACAACGATAATTGGAGTTGGAGATTGTTATATAATACAAATGTGTTAAAAACACTTTAATGTGTGTGCCAAGAATCTCTGAGAGCCCTGGGAGCAGTTTTAGCTTGGGGATGTCTCCCAGATGGTGGCTGCCAGGGGCAGCAGCTGGGGAGGGCACCTGGCTGCTGTGGACCATGTCCAGGCTGAGGCCCTGAGCCACAGCACCCAGCCCAGTGGCCACTTCCAGGGATTCCAGGGCCAAGCACAGCTCCCCCAGGAGCTCCCCTTCCCATGATGGACCAGTCTGCACATGCGAATGTGCTGGTAGAGCTTTGCAATTGCTGTCACTCAGAGGGGTGGTTTGTTTCCTCCTCAGAATGGCCACAAAAATAAAATATTTTTATATGAAAGAGAAAAATATTTGCTGTATCAAGGAAGACCCTGAAGGCCAACAGTGTCTAGTCTGATGTCTGTTGGTAAGTCGATACTAACATAGATCTGTATTCTCTAGCAAGAAAAATTTATACTTTGAATGCATATTACAGGTGATTCCCAGCATAGCTTCAGCTTCACGGCAAAAAGGATGAGATTGTGTTCTCATGTTGCTGCTTATTTTCTCTTTAGCTCAGAATCTTTTCTTATACATTGAATACTGAAGCTTGTGAAAGATTTGCCTGTTTTATTTGATTTGATTAGAAAAAACCCACAAACTTATATTGTTGACAATATTCTTAAATTAGGCATTATGTTAGTCTTGAGCTTTCTAAGTAACATTTGTATGCCATATTTTCATTTTTTTATTATATGTGTTCTATAGAAAAAGTAATTTGAAAGTGAAAAATACACAGAACAAGCCAGCTGCTTGGCAAAGCTGTGTGACAAGGCTCTGAGTAAGGTTTGACAAGGTCCAGGTAAAAGTTGGCTTGCTTAGAGACAGAGGTTACATGAGACAACCTCCATGGGATTTTCTTCCAACATAAATTATTCTGTGATTTTATGATTAACTGCAATTTTGTTCCCAAAACCCACAGTCCTGAAATATTGCAGTTTTTAATTCAAAATTTATGACTCATGGAAAAAAAGGCTCTTCATCTTAACCATCAACACGTTTCTCACATGACTGACTGTAAAAGAAAAATTGTCAGTTGCATGTGATTTGTTACTTCTCCATGCCGCACTGAAGGGTTGTGTTGTTGAAAACCAGAAAGATTTTAATGAAAGAGCAGCAAAGTAGGGACTATGAATATAATCTGAGAGAGAATTGAAGTGGCCACGTGCGTGGAGAAGGGTTGCTGGGGTACTCAGGGATACAGATGGGGTGTGCCTCAGGCAGGGTGCTGCAACCCCAACTCCCAAATGATGCCTTTCTCAGCAGCTGGGCTCTGGGCCACTCTCAGCTGCTGGGATTCAAGGTGTCCAGGGCAGGTTTCACTGGTGCACCTTAGCTGGGCTTATCTGCTTAGCCCAAGTGCTGAGGGGGAGCAGAGATTCACATCCAGTTCTCCATGAAGTCTTAATCTAGTGCATGACAGCAGAAAAAGCAGGTCCACACAGGGCCTGAGCCAGCTCTGAGCTTCTGCTGTGTAACCCCAGCAAAGTACACTGCACTCAAACAGAACAAGTGATTTGGTATTTGCTCACTAGGTGTCTGTTACCTGACAGAAAATCTTCTCCACAGCCATTTTCCCATTAGAGATGTAAAATAAAAACAGTAATGAAGAGGAACAATTTGGCTTATTAGAAAGACAATTGCATTAACTAACAGAATGGCAAATTCTGGTTCTTTTTCTGTCTCTGTTTCCCTAGACCCTTTTGGGATCTCCTGTTCCATTTCTCCATTTCTAATTTCTTAACTGGAGGATGGATAGTTATCCAGCAATGTCTAGGTGTTTATGCTGGGAGGGGGAATTAATTAGCAAACTCCTTTATGGACCAACTATGCATCATTTTGAAGGCCTTTTCTATGTGTATATATAAAAAAATCCTGTATTTATAAATCTTCTGTCTTAATAAATGTAGGTCTTTTTCTAACTGAAGTCACGTTGGACTCAGTGATTCATTTCCCGGCAGTGTTTGCATTGTCACATGTGGTCAGGATGCTGATGTTGCTTATAGATATCTCATTATATTCACCAGGGCAGGTGAGTGGGAAACAGTGACTCCCCCAGCCAAAGAACAGAGCTTCTCTAGGATCAGGAGTAGGAGAAGGCGATGTACTTATTTGTGTCTCAAGTTATCTAACCATTAAGTATCTCTTTCTCATCCCTCTCACCCTACTCCCTCCAGAAATCTGTTATTGAAAGGAAGGAAAAGGGAAAATGTTTTTAAATGAGCAAATTGAGAAATTCGCAGTGTTGCAAATAGTCTGTGAGCAGGATAGAGTTGCCTAGGGCTCTTTTATGAGTCTCACATGGGGCTTTAAATCAATTTAGAATTGTAGAAGTAAGGCATAAACCAGAAAGCTGTGTGTGTGTGTCAGATGTGCTCTGTACAAATGGCTGATATTGTGAATAGTGTTTACTTCAAATCCTGTTGTGACCCATTTTCTAATGTAACTTGTTTAATGTTTTTTGTGACACAAAAAATAAGGTCCAGTGTTTGCTGCTATATATAAAGTTCTTTATATAAACCAATTTTTTATTGGTTTGAATGTTGAATATGTTAGAGTCTGCTTTTAACCCAAGCCAACTTAAATCCAGAACCAGGTCTTATTTTGCTTAATAAGACTCAACTAACTTAAAAGAATTTCTGCCATTTCTCCTGTACAAGCAAGTATAAAGTACTGAGGCTTATGACTTTGTTTTTCCAACATACATTAGTAAACATTTCTCAAGATTTTTTTAGGTAATTACAGAATTTTTGTCTGCATCCATTTTAGGCTTAATTTGGGCTGCTATCTGTTGGAGAGCTTAAATGTCCAACTAGACCTGCACCTTCTGAAGGGTCTTCCTTTCTTGTAGTGGTGTGTTTTAAAAGGTTTTTATTAGTTGAATTGTTTTATAATGTTTCCGTTACCTGGTTTGTTCTGGGTATCCCCAAATTCTCTCCCTTTTGGTTTCCCCCTGTTCTTTCCCCTCCCTAGTGGCACGTCTGTCACTTTGAGACCCTTCCCAGAGTCTGGAAAGTTCTCTGGAAGGGGTCGAGGGATAGGCTGCTGTTGGGGAAACCCCCTACCCCCCTCCGAGGCTGCTTGGGGCGTCATTCAGCAGCCTAAGGCACACCCGGGACCCCCCACTGGTCTATCCTTAACCCTTTCCCTTTTCCCCACCTCCCCTTATAAACCGGTGC
>VZTB01010198.1:960151-990637 GCA_013397245.1 Thryothorus ludovicianus | reverse complement strand
AGGTGCGGCGGGGTGCCGCCCTGACTGCCGATAAACTCGACAAGCCGTCCCCGGTCAGAGTCCTCCTTTATCTTCGCTATTGTCGCCGCATTTGCGTTCAAGATGCGCGTCCCTGGGATTCCGGGACAGTTTGCCCTCAGGACAGGTGAACCCAGCCGAGGCTCAGCAGGGCAGTCAGGGCTGGCTGTCCCTGGGATTCCGGGACAGTTTTCTCTCAGGACAGGTGAACCCAGCCGAGGCTCAGCAGGGCAGTCAGGGCTGGCCGGCAGGTTCATACAGTGGCAGGCAGCTACAGACGGAGCTGCCCTCGTGCGCGCCAGCTTTTATATTTGGCGCTCCAACATTTCCGCCGCTATAAGCTTTCTTTTTGCAATTTTATGTTTCAGTCAGGAAACTTGGGGCAATTGTTATGTTGAAGCTAAGAGAATAAATTTAGACTAGAGTATTATTTAAGTATTAACAATATTTGGGACTGTAAAGTTCCAGAAGTGGTTTGTTGCATTTTGAAGGGTTTTAAGATATTTTGATGCACTAGGTAGATGTTTCATGTGCAGAGCCCTAAGTCAGGAAACTCAGAATGAAGGCAATTCATTGAGGATGCAAGGTAGATTTTTGGTTTATTTTTCCTCTCAGTGCGGATCTACGATACAAACAAATTGAAATTATCTCTACAATGGCATACCCTAATCAAAGTTTTTCTCTTGGCAGGGCTGGAGACAACAGAATTACAGCCTGTTCCTCATGGAACCATCCTCAGTGGCCTCTCCAAGTGGAGCAGGCAGGAGCTCACCCCATCAAGGTGGCAGCCCTGATGTGCCAGGGGTCGAGGGAGATTGAGGTTCCTGTCACAGGGAGGGAATGATCTGTTACAGCAGAGGAGGTTCATGAGAGAAGGGAATTTGTAACGTGCCCATCGCCAAGATCAGCTGCTCGTGCTGTTGAACACAGATTTGTGAGTGCTGACATAGTTGCCTACATGAGGCATACTTTGCAATGAAAGTTTTATTTAATGAGCTTTGAGGAAAAATATTTCAAACAGTTTTATGTGTTTCTCTACCCAGGCAAAAAGTTTGAGCACACATCTTCCCCTTGTGAGGAGCGTTTTCTCTTTTCCAGCTGTCAGAACACAAGGGTCATTTGAGTATTCCTGTCAAGTTTTCCAGATGCTTGTTTTGAATTGATGGGTTTGAACAGGAGCAATTTGTTATGCTCGCACTTCCCCCTCCAACTGCACAAAGAGACAGCCTTTGCAGATACATTATCATCTCCTTCCCTGAAGAAACTGCTCTTCCTAAGATAGAACGAATGGGTTGGGAGATTTTAGGTCTGAACCAAAGGTCAAACTTGTCTGATAGCTGTGAGAGGGAATGGGGATGTGTAGAGTGTTGCCTGGGTGGTAGATATTTCTTGCATGCATATGTGTGCAGATAAGACTAGATAGATTATTTGGCACTTCGGCTGAAGTATATTTCTTTCTCTGTTTTGGAAATATTTTTTCCATGATTGGAAGGAGGCTTTAATATCAAAGTGTAAGTAATCCAGTGAAGTATAACGGTGTTTGTTCAAGTTTTATATGATTGATTTATTGCAATTTCAAAAATCCTTGTCATAAAATTCAACCTGTAAATCTGTTTTCCACATAAGCTTTCATTTAACATCTTATGGAAGTGCTGCTCAGCATGCACATACTCACTGAGATTAAATAGGCAGGAGAAGAGATGCAAATGCCGTGCCAGGCACTGCTGGCCAGACATGCCAGGGTAAAGGAGTGGCCATGAGCAGTAGGAAAGAGGCGGTGGGAAATGATCATATGCTACCTACTGAAATGCTTTTTTCATGTTGATCTTGTCTGTTTGAGGGGATTTCTATATGGAAAGAAAAATTAGCTCCATTACTATAGAAACTTGTGTAGAGATATAAAAGTATGTGTAGTCACAGCAAATCTACTATTTAGGGTCAAAGGAAAAAGAACATGAAAAAGAAATTAGATCTAATTTGAAAGAGTCATACCAGGTGTGGCGGTTGAAAAGCAAACCAGTGAGGGATCCCAAGTCAGAACTACAATTTAATAGGAAAATTAAAATAAATGCAATAGTACAAAAACACTGACAGAGTCAGGATACAGCCGACACCCTGTGGGTCAGGGTGTTGGTAGCAGTCTGATTCAATGGTGGCTGCAGTCCTGGAGTGACAGATGTGGCTCTGTTGAAGCAGTGATCCTGTAGAAAGGTGTAGTTTTCCTCTGAAGGTCCAGTGGAGGTGTAGGTGGGTCTGGTCTTCCTCTGAGAATCCTGTGGAGGAGGCTGCTTTGGTGTTCCGAAACTCAGCTTGTATTACAGGGATGCTCAGTTCCTCTCCCTGGGTGAAGCATCTCCCGATGGGATGCTGTAATTTTTATCAGTCATGCAGGGAGACTCAGTGGCCCATTAGCAGAAGATATCCCCCTGGAGGGAGAATGGGTCCTGGAAGAGATAAAGAACACTGCCCCAGCTGGTTTTAACAGCTGCTAATAGAACTCCTACTATTGGTTACATCTTGCATTGTAGCCTAAGATGCCAGGTATGTGTTCTGTGTTCAGATCAAACTTTAAGACTCATTAACCAGCTGAGAAGGAATCTGCAGACTCCGGCTGAGAAGCCTGGTGCCAAATTTGTTGTGTGATTATACAGATAATTAAAGCAATACATGTATGTTTCAAGTGGTGATCAGGTCACCTATACTGAAAGAAGATTCTTGGCAGCTGAAGGTAAGAATGAATGCTGTATATGGCATTTTCATCCTTCTTCACCTTTATTTGACCAGATTTTAAACTAATGTCAAGTATATTCAAGTGGAAACAATTTTACAGGCATAACAGTAGGATAAAAACTTGGAAATGAATCTTATGCTTGTATTCCAAAAATCATTCCAGGTGACATCGCTTAAGGAGGAGTGAGAGCCTCTGTCAATCAAAGGAGTGACAAATTCAGTTGCATCTCCATCTCCATAGTAAGTCTCGGATTAAATGTGATTTTGATGTGGTCCTAGCGTTTCACTAGTTTGTGATATTTTCCATGCAGTGTATTTCTGTGTTTAAAAAGAAGTAAATGTAGTAGAATGGTCAAAGTATTGTCCAGAAGTTCTGCACTCATTAATTATATTTGCTTTGCAGTCTGATCTTTGGGTAACTGACTTGAGTTGCATTGGAAACAAGAGCTAAGTGACCTCTCAGGCTTGGAAATGCCTGTGAGCATGGAAAGGATTGCCTTCCCAAACAGTCCTGACTGAAGGGACTTAACCTAGCCACGAGGAATGTGACAGCTCTCTAATTCCAGGGCTTGTAATGAGCTGCCTCTGTGACATCTACTCAATTGGATAGATATACTAAAAAAATGAAAGTAGCTTTCCTTAGGCCACGATGACTCAGTTAAAAATAGTCCTACTCAGAAGGTTGTAAAAGCAGCCTGGAAAGTGATAACATTAGCTCTTCTGGGCCATTGCACAACCTCATTTATCCTCTAATGATTCTTGTGTTTTCCAAACCTTTGTGCAATTAATATTATTTAACGGATACAGGAATGTTCATCAGATATTTTTTCAGCAAATAAAATATTTTTAATAAGCGTGATCTAAAATTTTAAGCAAATGAGTTTCTCTGATAACCTCTTTATCAAAGTAGATATTCTCAAATGCCCACATTAAATTTTGGACTGCAGGTATCACCTTTAATGTATGCTTCAGTGGCTTTTGGGGCTGGAAAAAAATCATTACTAATTGATATGCTTTAATGGCCTGAGAGCTTTCCGAGTTGGATGAACCCAAGAGAAATGCTGAGAGGTAGATATTTGATTCTAATGATGCCTGAGTAGGTACAAGCAAAAAGTAGAACTATCGTGACAGCTATATCATTGTCAAACTGCCACATCTCAGGTTTTCTACTAATTTGACACTATTACAAAACACTGTTTTAATGAACCCATGAAAGGCAAAGTTAGATAATGGATAGAAACATAGAAAATGAACTCTGTGCTGGTATCTGCATTTGCTGAGACAGTCACTGGAGAGAATAGGAGTCTGGGATTTGTAAACTGTTAATTAGTGCATGGTATAAGCTTCTTCTCTGTCCCGAATATCTAATAAGTTTTTAAAAATACGGATTTATGGAATTTTCACTTAACTGTGGTGATGTAGGATGTGAGTGATGGATGGGTGTTTTAATTCCCCACCCTGGCAGCATTGATCCCTTCTGCAGCTGCCACCTTACACGGCACTGGACGCACCTCACACACAATGAGGGAGAACATGAATGGTTAGAAGACTTCTAGTTGTTTTTTTTTTTTTTCAAGTATGAGCTGCATTAAGTGCTTAATTCACCTTTAAAGACTTTTTATTTTTGGTCTTAGCCCAATCCCTAATTTTCACTGAGATCTACTGTGTTTCTAACATAGTTATCAAAGGCATGTTCTTCTTACTGAGATGTGGCATTTTCAATGAAAACTGGGGGTTGTTTTGGAGAACTGCTTTAGGGTCAGAATTTGGGGCCTATGGCTTTCATCTTATTTTTCATGTTTAATAGCATCTTTGGTGAGACTTAAGGGAGCAATGTACCATTGCAAGTGAATACATATTGTATGTGTGAGTGAAGCAGAAAAACCAATACAAAGCCCTTTCTGAATCTATTTTTAGGATTTACAAAATATATTTCTGTTTTATTCAGTAGGAAACGTGCTTTTCTTTATGAGTTTCTTTTGATGACTTGGAAACTAATTATATGGAGCTAATAATTCCTGTTTACTCCATGAAGCTGGAAAGGTCTTTTGTAGGCAGCATAAAAGCTTAGTGTCAAGTCACATCTGCTCCTAGTGGAACAGTTTTGATGATTAAGAAAACTTGGAGAGGAGTATATAAAAATTCAGGCAGAATAAAAAAGTCCAAGCATACTTTTTTTACTAGTTTTTTTAACTTGATACTGTTCTTTTAACTGTGAGGCAGGCCAAGGCTAAAACAAGTAGCTTCAGGTGAAGAGAGAGAAAGAAATGAATGCTCAGAGCAGGATCCTGAGCGCTCAGAAGGATTATGTGACCTCAGGACAAAAAAGTACGGATTATTTTTGTCTAGATCTGGTAATACTCATGCTGCCTAAAGCCAGAGGTTTATGTAACTATCTAAAGCCAGATTAATTGTGTTTAGAAATCCTCAGAAAAAAACAATGTCTGTGTTGCTACCACTGATAAGAACAGAGATTTTTATCTTATGAAATGTATAGTTAAGGGACACAATCAATAGGTTAGTTTTGTAAGTGTAGATTTAATTTGTGTACATGCATGAGAAAACTGAGAGGGCCAGACTCCTTGTAGATTTAGGAACTCACATTGTAAGAAATTGTGGGACTTGAAATTTGTCTCAAAACTGAGGACAGGACAGTTTATGAAAAATCACAATTTCTTCAAGCCACTGAGGAAAAGGAGATTTTTTGAATTTTACCATGTTGCCTCCAATGTCTTGGATGTTTATGGGCTTCAAGGGTATAAGACGGCTGCTAAAAGTGATTTTATGGTTTGTTGCAGTGAAATTGTACACCTTCAAAAAGGAAAGGACCCAGCAGACAGAGGATGTTGATGGAGCTTTTACCTGTGTGCTTGGGAAGCAAGAAACAATTGAGTGTTTGAGTGGGCTGATGCTCTCCTGCCTTGTCATGAGGGGAAAGGTGCATTTACAAAGGAGATATGACATAATGAGCATGTACAGTTGTTTGACTTAAAATGTATCTGCAAGGCATCTGAACTCGTGTACGTGGTAGTTTAATACAGTCTTAGCTGTGAATTTTTAGAGTATTTTGTGTATTTTTTCAACAAATTTTTCCTTCCCTGTCAAATTCCATAGGATGGGTAACTGAAACTACACTTCTGTTAAATTAATGATGCCGGAGATATCTCAGTTGTGTTTGGTTCTTTGTGGAGGAAGGTAAGAAAATGATCAGGCAATATTATCCACAGAGAATGTTTATTAACATATATCTTGGCAAGGATGAATTGAAATAAATGTGCAAGGAGACCAGGGCAGTGGTGGAGCTCCCAGCCCTGCAGGCACCTACACGATGTGTAGATGTTGGGGACAGGGCTCAGTGCTGAATCTGCAGTGCTGGGTTTGCAGCTGGCCTTGAGCTCAGAGCTCTTTCCAACCTGAAAGATTCTGTGATTTTCCTCTGAGGAGAGAAATGTGTGGGCACAGGCTTCTCAGCTGGTGTAGACCTACCTACCTGCCTGAAAATCTGGTTTGAAGTGGAACTCATTGATTTATGCTCTCTATATGTAGGCAGGTATAAATATTGAAAAAAATTGCATTGGTGGAAAATCAAGGTCAGTACCTTTTGGTTAAGATATTTTGCAGTGATTTTGGTGGGGATTTACTGGTATCTTGTCTGCATTCTGGCATTTATTGACTTGCTCATGTTCACTAAATCCAATTTACAGCTCTTCACATGTCCAGAACATAGCAGTAAATCTAGTGCATTAAATCAGTGAGCTGGATTCAGTTCTTTATTAAACCAACAAATCTAGATTAATTCCGGTCTTTGAAAGTGCTTCTATTAAACAAAAGGCCAGTTAGACCAATATCTAGAAAATGTCTTTTGAAAGCTTTAAGTGTTTCTCTCCTGAAGCCCAGCTACAATGTCAATGTCTGCAGAATATGTATGTTTTCTCCCTCTAGTCTCTAATTTTTTTTCTTTTTTTTTTCTAAGAGGGATAATTATATGAACTATTCTTGCCAAATTAATTCTGTGACTGTTTTTGAAATCTTTCTAATGGTCTGAGTCTATTGGAAAATGATGGAAAGATCTATTACTATAGCACCATATTATGGGGACATTTCTCTGATTTTCAAATGACCTGTGTGCTGGGTTTTCTTCCCCCAAGTGCAATCTAGTTTGAGCTAATACAATTAAGAAGAAAAGAAAAAGACATTTGACAGGAGTTGTTGTGGGTAGAAGTTGGGTTTGATGGTGTGGGTGGAGGTGTTTGAAGTGCTAATTTTTTTTCTTCCTGGAATATTGGTGTGACAGAGGTGTCAAGTTTTGATAACTGGAAACTGCAAAAACAAATTCAAGTTTCAGCCTCTGTTTTGGTTGATTGTAACATTCTTACTGTCACCCCAGATTCTTTTCTTTCTTTCTTCATTCTGCTTCCAGACAGTTTTGCCAACAACTTTGATTTCATGCTTTCTAATGAGGGTGTCAATTTTTGTTCAGATAGCTGAAGAGTGTGTATGGAAAATACCCGTTTTCACCTAGGTTAAATATGCTGTGCCAAATTATTTTTTTTTAATTGGTGCTATTCTTTAGTTGTAGTTTATTTTTGTGACATAGGAAGAAACAAAATCTGCCTTTATGCCTTGAAAAGTGTTTTATATTTGTCAAATGTTCTGTGTCACGTATTTACTCTGTTGAATGTTCTATGTGTGTTTCTTCCCTGTTTTGTGCATCTTCTAAAGCACTTCAATGCTCAATCTATGTTGACCTTACTTCTCAAAATATTTGCTAAATGAAACTTGCTCTTTGGAGGAAGTATTCGCTAAGCATGTGGATTCAATTTATTTCTGGGCAGTTTGGGGTTTTGTTGCCTTCAGGAAACATAAAGAGTATAAAGAGTACAAAGCTCCCAACTCCTGGATATAAATCAGATGTTCCTAAAATCACTGTCAATATCAACGGAGTGAGCTGGAAAGTTGTGACTTAAAGGTGTATTTATGTGATCTTTACTCATGATCTTTTCTATATTTGCGTAGAAAACTCTGTTTATTGACCAGTACATGATGGCTCTGAACATTTCCTAAGGGAGGTGGGTAAAGCTGTCACAGAGTTCTGCAGACAGTCCCCAGTCTGGCACACTGGGCATGACTGTGTTGTATGCCAGGGAGGAAAAATGCAACCAAAAGCTTGGGAAAAGCTTTTTGTGTGTGTGTCAAGAATCTGTTTTAAAGCTCACCAGGCACTTTTTGTCCTTTAGTCCTGTGTTTCTTGACTCTGTGATGTTAAAGGGACTTTTGTGTTTTTCTGTTTTCCACTTCTTGGGTGTATATACAATGTGTATATATAATTGAGTAATGCACAATGTTTTCCTGTGACAATACCAAAAATCAGCTATGATAATAAATAAATTCCCTGCCCAAGGGAAAATCTCCTTCCATCAAAGGACAGCCCCTAAGCTATGCTGTGTAATGAAACACACATATGAGCATTAACAGGTAATAATGTACTTTGAACCATACTGATAAAAGCAACTATTATAGTGAATTTTTAAGATTATCAACTGAACATATTTAATACATACATGAATTATATTTTTCTGTAGCAACTGGTCATTAAATTCTACATAAGGATGTTTGTGTTTCCACATTTTAAACATACATGAGAAGTCAGGAATATCATCACCCAGCACTTTGCTTGAATGTGCATATCCTGCACGTGCTTGCAGAGTGCCCACTAATTAGGGTAGAAAATGCTAAATTGATTATGATCATTAGAGGTGAAAATGGCTTCTTCTGTCAGTTGCAGGAAAGATTATCTTCTTTTTGGAAAATTTTATTAAAGTTCTGCACAATTTCTTGTGTGATTTGCTAAATTATACAACACAATAAGGTAATTACCTGTCATAATGATGTGATTATGTGTATTTGCTCAAAATGCACAATTAGATGCAATTACACTAAGAAAATGGAAAAAAAATAAGGGCTAAGGCACTGAAACATTTGCTCTAACTTGCCAAACTGGGAGCACAGAGATGTTGGTGGCTCTGATTAAAGGTGCTCCTCACTGATATGAATTAACATGAAAATATATTTGGAAAAAAAAACCAAGCAAGAAAAAAACCTCCCTCATTTACAAGGGTATTCCAGAGGCCATGATTTGATTGTTTCATTATCTATGTGTGAAATTTTAGGCACAGATTGAACAAGTCTCATCTTGCCCATGAAGAAGAAAATATCACATTGTACTCGTGGTGTTGGGAACATCATGCAGAGCCAAGTTTGCAGGAATCAGGTGACATTTTTAAACAACTGTTACATTCCCAAGGCTAGGTGAACTGTATTTTCCATATTTTTATGCAATCCCAAGGCACAGAAGTGCATTTTGTTCTTTCCTGTGCTGAGCCCTGGGATTCTCCCACAGGTACCTGCTTTCAGCCACTGGACATTTGAGAAAAACATCCAGTATTAAGCAGTTTGTGCTAAAGTTGTTAGAAATGGCTACTCAGTAGCTGTGCTGATAAATCATACTGGGGAACCTGTTTTATTTTCTCATGTAATCACAGGTCCCTAGTCCCATTCAGTTTTCTTACTGCATTTTTCTCCCTTTGTGACAGCAGCTCCCAGGACTGAGCTCTGGGATTAAGAAAATGGAATTCACATTGCTGTGCATCAAGCTGAATCTCTCCTAACCACTCTTGTTTTGCCAATATGCTTTAACCCTATGACAGAAGGACCCACTGTGCCTGCTGGATGGCAACGATTTAATCCTGTTTTTCCTGGAAAGGTATCATTAGTGCAGTGAAATGTAGGGATGTTTAGTGCTTTTAGAAACAGTATGTGTCCCAGTAACAGCAGAAGTTGAGGAAGAGTTTGTTGTGTATTTTTATTTAATACACTTTAGCTGCAGCTGCTTTATTTGAGTTTCTAGGTATAATTAAGTCTGCAGTTTGTTTTGTTTTTTTTTGTCTTTTCAAGTTGATAGTGTTTCTAACTGCAAATATTGTTCTTTGACTTTGTCTAATCTAAACAGGTCTCTTATCCTCAGGAAATTACCCTCTTTGTTATCTCTTCTCTGTCATGATCCTTGCTCCTCCCTGTGCTCCACTATTACCTTAGGAGGGAGTTCCATCAATATATTGCTCTCTCCATTTTCCCCCTAGGGACATGCCTCTTTTCCCCTGGGCAAGAACTGATTTTTTTGAGAGATTGTTTCTGTTTCCAGACAATAGGCCTGGAGCAGGCAAGAGACCACTCCCTGGAAATGAAAATTCATTCCAATTAATCCTAACCCACACACCATGTTAGAACCACTTGCTGATTTTAGCTACAATTCTGCACATAATAAAACAAATCAAACAAACTGCTCGTAATCCCACTGTTATCAGTACAGTTAACTATTATTATGAGGTAAATAGTATAAAAATTATTCTGTAAAAGAAAAAACTTTCATTGTTTTCAAAGAAAAAAAACCTGTTCATTTAATTATTTTCTAGATTTGTTTTAACTATGTTTGTCTAGTGCTAGTGGCTTTGCAGTTAAATACTATATTCCACAATTGCATCCTCATTTTCTACTTTTGAAAGAGCTGAAGCTGTTTTTTGAATCAACAGGAGGTAGGACTGAAGGAAGAATTGAATCCCTCATATGGAACATTTTCTGCTATCCTGCCTTCATAAATAGGAAGCTCAGCTACATATTCTTCTTTTGGTTCCCATGGTGAACACATCAATGATTGTATCAAACAGATCATCAACAGTTTTGAGCTGATGGATGTTCAAAACTTCAGCTGTTCAAAGCCTACCCAAACTTGGTAGATATGTTCGAGCAGAAAACCTGCACACAAAGTAACAGGCATTAAAGAGATTTTTCAAGCCAATTTTTATTGGCTTGCAGTAAGAAGACTCTTAGAAATATGCTAGAAGATGCTAGGTGTGTTCTGGTAACAAATATGTTATATTTTATTAATATTGTGGAGTCCCAAAAATATGGATTTCAACTATTGTCAACTGAAGTAAGGAGGAACTTGAGAACATGAGTGACACTTAATAAAATACTAAATGGATGAGGTGGGTAATTCATGTCCCTAAAAAAACACAAAAACCTAGAATTCGGAAGATGATATCCTGGTGTTGCATTAAAGTGGAGGTGCTGGAAAATATCTGAATATAGCTTTTAACACAAGTTGAGTTTGTACAAACTAAACATGTGGTGCTGTTAATGACTCAGACTTGTATGTGTGCTCAGAGTATTGATAAAGGCATTATCTCTGTCATAACATAGGAAAAAGCATGATTTAACCCAAAAGAAACTAGGTTTAATAAAAAGTTCTAGCTACTGGAACAATTTAGGGCTCTCTGGTGAACAGTTTTATGCATATACTGAAGCTTAGTTTAGTTTTTAATATACTGCTGGAACTTCCCATAATAAAGAAGTTGCATGGAAATGCACTGCAAAGTCCTGGGTTTGGGATGAGCATGGCCACGGTGTGGGAGGTGGCTTTGGGATGGCCAGGTGTGGCACAGCTGTCATAGTGCCAGTGTTTCAGTGGGACAGAGGTGCCCCGGGGAGGAGCAGACCCTCATGGGGGCAGGGTAGCCTATATTCTCTATAGGGAAAATGTATTTTGCCTGCAGAGTGAATAGAGCACATCCAGCACTTCTGGGACTGGGGGACTCCTTTCACCTTTTGGTTTATAAGTATTTTACTCCCTGCCCTGTACCCTCTGAGGAACAGATTTTTCCCTCTTTTCCAACTCCTTTAATTTCTTCACACAAGCTGACCAGCCGTGTTGTTATTGTTTCAAGTACAGACAAAACAAGCTCTTTAGAACATTTTCAGGATGGTCCTGCCTTGCTCTTCCAGAATAAGTCACAGGCTGGGAATGTTTCCAGCAATAGAGGGAAAGTGGAGCTATTCATAGCCAAGCACATCTCCATTTCAGAAGGGCTGGAAGATGAAACAATTCCTGGTTTCTTTTCCTTTTCAGTGTTCTTCAAAGAGCTTGTGAGACTGTGATTTCCTGAACTTTTAAAATTGCGACAAGGAAATCTTGTCTACAGCATGTTTAAAGGTATCTTTTCATCTCTTACAATTATTATTGTTATTTTTTAAGATCTACTCTTTTCTGCAGATCTGAGAAACTAACTCAGCTGTGTGAGGTATATCCCTGTCTCAGCAAACATGTCATGCTCTCTGCCAGTGCTGTGTTCCATGGCAAAGAGGGGGAAGGACCTTCTTTGTAAACACAGCCTGCAGTTTGGGATTTTGGATGCCCTCTTTGAGCTCCCTCAGATTTTTTTTTTACAGATGTTACAGTGTAACAAATTAAAGGACTGAAAAGGGTGAACTAAAGGAAAAGGTCCTAAACTAAAGGACCTGAAAAGGGTGTTAGAAACTCAGCATCTGTCAGGAAACAAGATAAAAAATCATTGAGAATTTTGACCTTCCAATTCCCTAACCTGTAATGAAAAGAAAATAATAGTTTAAAAAATTCTTCTTAAAAATGTTAGATTTAGTGATTCCAGATGATCCTACAATGGTTTATATGAAATAGATACTCATTTATCATTTTTTTTGCATTACAGAAACAACAGCAGTGGAAATTACAGTGAAATTTATTCTACTGCTGTCTTGCAATAATATTGAGAATTGTGTTTATTTCATCTTGTAAATGGCTCCATTCTGCACTTGTTTAGATTGCACAGGTATAATATGCAAGGAAAAAAGGACAGGATTGTTGCATTATTTTACAATACTACTTGTTTTTTTTTCCTAAGAGGTTGTAATGTACTTTTAAATTATCTCTGCACAGCTAGTGTGAGTCAATCAAAAAATGTTGCGCTGTTGTGCTAAGTCCATAGACAACAAGATTCAGGCATGTTAAAATCTAAATCAAAGGCTAATCCATACTTGGTTATTTGACAGAGCTAAAACACAGTAATTCATTTTCTTTATGGGTTAAACATGCTGCGCATAATAACGAATATATTACTGAAATTTGGGGTTTGTTCTCCATTAGATATGACATCAGAGGGACCAGTACGAGGTACTGGATGTTTTCTGTGGATTCTGGCTTGTGTCATAAACATTTAATGTGGCTCATTAGCCATTAATAATGGTGGGGTGAAGAATACAGGGGAATATTAACAGCTTCGTGTCAGTTTGCACTTCCATTTTCCAGAAGCAAATCCATGCTTGTGTTTGATGCTTGTCTATAGGTGGCAGCAGCTCCAACTCTTTATAGGCTGCAATTAAGGCCAGAAAGTTGTGCAGGGAAAGTTTAGCAGTTTCTGCAGGCTCTGATGTCACTGCACACCCGTTGGAGAGGAGTACAGCAAAGAGGCGGGGAACATACGTGGCAGTGGAATTATCTTTCAAATAACTGGAGGCTTTTTCATGCTGAACCCAGAGGAAAAACTTACCCTCCATGATTTTTGATTAACATCAGTTGAAAGGAACATTTACGTGTCTATTTATAACTTATATTCATGGTTGTGTCTGAAGATAAATGGCAAAACTTGTAGTTTAATAAAGTCAAGTGGGTGCTGTGCAAATCTTAATTTTCCTATACCTGCTTGAAACAAACAGTCTCTATTGGCTTAAATTTGGACTAAGGACTAAGTAACCGGAACACAGAGATTAATGATCACCCACTGCCCTAAGCTATACCATGGAAAACCTGCCACAATGCAACTCCAAGAGGCGGCTGCTGCTGGGAGCTGAGGGAGTGTGTGTAACCATAAAGCATAATAGGAATGAGGCACAGTTCCTTTCTTTTTTTAGAAGTTTTTCTGAAACATAATCTATGTATCGTGTTGAAAGATGAAAGAAACTTTGCAGGTTTGTCTAAAGAACTGAATTTAAACATCTGGACTCTGCTGTGCTTTGCACGGAACAAATGGAAGCGTTTTCAGGCTTAGCAGTTTTGTGCTTAAATGTCAGTGACCCAGTTCTGGTTCCTTCAGTCCTTTGAGTTTGCTCCTGCAAACCTCCTGCTTCACTCCCAGGGTGGTGGTTTCTTTGTTATTGATGAGCTTTGGGCTGCCTCTGTGAGGGAAAATTCCTTCTTCCCAGCTTTAGGCAGCCAGCCGGGCTGGCTGCTGTGGGGGGTTGCCTAAGTACACAATGCAGAGAGACACTGTGGCTGTTTGGATGGTTTAATCTGTTCCTAAATTGCCTAAAATCTGTTAACTTGCTCCCTCTCCAGCATCTCACTTTCTTACTGAGCAATATTGGGGTGCTTCATGCATTCCTGTGTGAGTAGACAAATCGCTTCAACTCAAGTTCTTCACTGCTCCCAATTTAGAGATTATGAGTCATGTGAAAATCTCTCTAGATGTAGGAAAACCTTCCTACTGGCCTCTCCAAAGCTGAACCTTTGCACTTTGGTCTCTCAGATTTTCTGATTTGTTTGTTAATTTAAATTGAACATCAGCTGTCAACTGTTCTCTCATCTGCTTGTTCAAAGTGGATGCAACCACCTTCCCTCCTTTATGGATCTGTGAGATGCTGAGGAGCAGCTCAGTGTTGGGTTGCAAATAGTCAAAGGCTACCTGGGAATGCAGGAGATTGCTGCCTTCACGGCTGGCTGGGGATGCTTTGCTGCAAAATACTATCTCTGGTGCTTGTGTTCTCCAAGAAGGCAACATGAAAGATAGTTAGGTCCATATCATGGACAACATGAGAGAAGGAGACATCCTGTATAAATTTATTTTAAAATTTGCAGTTGCCTAAAGTTGCTAGAAAAGCAGATGGATAATGATAGCCCTGGGGACTTATTTCCTGATTTTTCAATGAGATATTTTTTGACTGAAAGAGTTTAATATAGCATAGAAAATGTCATTTAATTACAACTTGTTGTTAGTACCCAATGAGATGGACCCAAACTCTTAAATTAGCTAGCTAAAGTAGGTGCCTAAAGCTGATGGCGTGAATATCCAATGGAAGAGGCTGCTACAGGCAGGAGATATATTTCAGGCATGGAGATGGCAGGGCAATGGCAAAGGCAGTGAGGGAAGAGCATCTGCTCTGGTGCTCCCCTGCAGTCTGAGGGTAGAGAGATCTGCCTGGCAGAACTCCCTGAGCCCTTTGCCTCCTGTCCCTGTCACTGGTGAGCGGCAGAAATACCCTGGCTGCCTTCAGGCCACCCCTTCCTGTCAGCAGCGAGAGAAGGGCTCTGCAGTGGAAGGACATGCCAGCCCCTCTGGCAGAGTGCAGAGGCTCTAGCAGCCAGCAGGACCTTGTAGGAGCCCCACAGACCCCTCCAGACAGACCTAGCAGGAGCCCTGGGCTATGCAGGGGGGCCATAGCAGATTGCCCCAGTCCTCTGCTGCCTGCCGTGGATGCAGAGGATGGCACACATGGGTTGGTTTGAGCCTCACACTTCCAAATTCCTCATAATCCTTCTGGGTGGTGGTGGTGGGAATGTCCAGTCCTCCAGATTGTCTAATTACAAGACAGAGATAGCTATTACACTACAAAAATTCCCTGCATTGTCAGTGTGGCAATGAAAGTGGTCTCAAATGTTTAAAAGATTTTGTAAGCAGTGACAGGTAAAGCTGACTAAGTTTCATGTAAGGAAGGTAAAATGTGGGAGAGCACAGTTGTCCTCCCTGGTAGGACATTTTCACATCTGTCACTTGTTCAGACTCACCCAGGACTTGGTGACAGGAGGCTCTCAGGCTGAGAGCAGGAGATAAGATAAACAAGGACTGTCACAGGAGTTATTGTCTGGACAGGCTGCCTCGGGAACTGAAACTGTGTGGAGAGGTCTGAACAAAGCCACAAGTGAGACCTAAAAGGACTGAGCTCCCTAAAAAATCTGAAACGTGGTAATTAACTGTACTTTGTGGAACATTAATACTTGAAATGGTAGATGTTGGCAGCTAGGAAGCCACAGTCCAGTGGGTGTCCCTGCCCATGGCAAGGACATTGGAACTAGACAATCTTCAAAGTCCCTTCCAACCCAAACCATTTTATGATTTTGTGATATGGTGATGTAATCCCATGATATTTTAATAGGAGTTATGTGAAAATAGGGAGTTTTCTTTCCACATACAATGCGTTAAAGCCGAGCAGGTAGATGTCAGTGTGTTGGACTGAGCTCTGAAATAGCGTTTTTCTCTAGAGCAGAGAAGTTGTCGGTTGTATTTCTGAAGGTATTAAAGCACAGCTGGGAATGGGACATGGCCTGGCAGTGCATAAACAAGGGATCTTCCTCCTGACTATGCATGAAAACCATCAATTCCCCAGAACGGCAGCTTGCTTGCCACATAAAGCACACTTGCTGATGCTCCTAGAAAATATTTCCCCTGGGCTTGTTAATGGGATATCTACACGGGGTGACACAGTCCAATTTCTGTTCATTTGCTTACCTGCTTGTGGAAACACTAACTAGAAATGTCAGGGTTTTTCCTCCAGGGCTGCCAGTCTCGCAGTCCTTCTCCAGGGGTTGCCTTTCTGATTCAGTGGTTAGGTCAATTAATGTTCATATCACCACTAATTGCATTGCTCTAAGAGTTACAAGAAAAATCAAACAGGACATAGCAACAATTATCCTAGGAGCTCTGTGTGACCAGGACAATTTGGAGTATCACAACTGATTCAGTTTCCTACTAGTCTTTCTGTTTGTGAATCCCTGGGACAGAACAATTTTGCTCTGAAGGAGGGTCATTTCAGTGACTGCATCTTGCGTGGAGTAGCACGATATTTTCATAAACATCTGACTGGAGAAATCACATTCATTAGTGAGGCAGCCAGCCATGAGTAACAACAAGGAAGAATCTACATGCCAGAATGGGCAGAATGGGAAGCATAGAAAGAGTGGCACCAACTAATTTTGCTGCCATTCTGGTTCTTAGCTATATTAAGGCTGCAATCATTAAAAAACTGGGCTGCTTCTAATTAGCTCAGAATGACCCGGGCCTCATTAGTGCCCATGTCCAATAGATAATTGAGCTATTTTCTTGCATCCAGTCACACAATGTGGAAAAACCAAAGGAGTGTTATGAAGGCCGCATGAGTGCTCAGCATGTGAGATTTTTATTTTTACAGTGAGGAATAATAGCTTCAGTTTTATTTTCCAGTTCAATGCTCAGAGGGAATGTATAGAAATACAAAATGAACATCAACAAGATATTGCAGGGAGCCAAAAGCCCTGGCTATGTCTTTTTTTTTTTTTTTATTTCCTAATGTTGAAATAACAGAAGAGTCTAGTGAAAACTGGCTTTCTGATAGTGCTGAGTTACGAGATGGCAGCACCTGCTGGTGAATAATAGCCAGGGGCCTGGGACAGCTCCTCTCCAGTGTAAGTGATTTGTCTGAAGTATCAGTTTAGTCTGAGATAAACAAGCTGATTTCCTTAGGATAAAATATGAAAGAATGGAATAGAGTGTTTTTCTTAAAAAGGTATAAAATAATATATAGTGGGACTGAAATAAAGAATATGTTGTAGAAAAAAAAAATCAAGGTTTTTCTTCTCCTTCAGGTCAGGTAATCTTGATTTGAAGTGCTGTAAAGCAAGGGGTTGTCATCCACAAGGCAAAGGTTTATGATTATATGACTGAAGGGAAACCTGTCTGGGACAAACAGAGATGCTTGAGAAAAAAAGGCAGAGATAAACACTTTCAAGCTTTCTTATTAAGAAAAATTTCTATTTTAATATATAGAGACTTTATAAAAGTGTATCTCTCTTCTGTACATCCCCCACCCCCAAGATGCACAACACACTTTTTCCTATTCATGGAAGTACCCCAGACCCATTTCCCAGCTACTTTTGCAGAGAATTAAATGTACCAGCAATGGAAGGTTATTTATCATGACTGTTGTAATTGGACCCAATTGGGAAAATGAGATAACTTCAGTGAATTACAGACCTGCAAATGGAAGCTGCAGCCACTGTTTTGCTGGGCATGTCTAATAACCTGCAGCCATTCAGCATGAGTTCCAAAGGCCAAGCTCATTAGCACAAAGGCAGGTGTTTGTGCATTTCCATTTGTTAAATTAAAATGATCACAGTCATTTTACTAATAATGCAATGTGCAAATGTAGGCCATCTCAGATGAGCAGTTTGAGGAGAGAACATTTTTTAAAAGTGAGAAATGAACTTCACCATTCTAATAGTTCGTTATTAAGATAAATATATTTCTATAGTAAGTTATCAGCTCACTAAGGTGTGAAATATTGGTCTGCTTTAACATCTCTTATTGCCATTACAGGACTTCAGTGGAAATGTTCTTGTGGGCTCTGGTTTGCCTTTCCAGCCGTGGGTGAGGGAGTGCTGAAGTGTGCAGTGAGCAGAAGGTCCAGCCCAGTGTCAAAGGGCTGCCTGGAGCCTGGTTTGGATGTCAGAGCAAGCAGTGGTAGCTGGCCAAAACACCTCCTGAAAGGTGAGTCAGGAAAGGAGAAGTCTCTGGAAGATATGGGTGCCTGAAATATGTTACCATCACCCTCCCTCCTTCCTGATGCTGAGGGTGCTCCAGGCTGCAGGGATCTTGCTGTCCCGGGCTCTCTGTGCAAGGTCAGGACACGCTGCATGATGAATTACCTGCAGATGGAGGCTAAGCAGGGATCACAGAATCACAGGGCTGCTGAGGCTCTGAGGTAATTGAGTCCAACCATTAACCCAGCACCACCGTGCTCACCACTAAACCATATCCCCAAGTGCCACATCCATTTGCTTTTAGAGCACTTCCAGGAATAGTGATTCCACCACTTCCCTGCCACACCCTGAGTAGGTTTAGCTTTCTTAGTTGCTTTTTTTTTCACCCCTGACTTTTATTGTTTCCCTGAAAGTGGAAAATATGTTTATTTTCTATTTTTGAAAATTCTAGATGAAATTGTGCAAATGGCTCCTCAGACTTGACAAAAGATCTACAGGTTAATGCAGTGAAGCTTAGTTTTAACAAAATTACCACAAATTGTGCTAAGAGCATCATAACTTCAACTAACGTAAAGTAAGTGAAGGTTTTCTGAAAAGTAGTGCATCCATTTAATGCTTATCTAGAAAACTAAGTGTACTGAATGTATAATAAATAAAAACAAAGAACTTCTAGCATTGTCTCACCTTTTTCCCTTGACATGACTTTATTATCTATTACAGCTAGGAAAAATCTTTGTATTCCAAAGAGAAGGTTGTTTTTAAAAATACATGTGAATGAAAGAAATATTAGTATGGGGCAAACAGTCATTGAATTATCTTCTTGTCTTATTTTCTTGAGGCTTTGGTATCAGTTTCTGTTTAATAGAACTCTGAAGCTCATGTAATAATTTCATTTTAGGTTCAGTGTTGGCCCCTTTACTGGTAAAAAGGGAAGATGAATCTGCTATGGCAATATAAATCTAGAGACATAGAACTGAATTAATTGATATTTATCAAGATTTAAATTAACATTTAATTTAATTTAATTTAATTTTTATTTTCCTCCTCACTGTCATATATAAGTGTAGTAAAGGTCCAGGCAGGAGTTCTTACTTATGCATCTCTTATGTCTTGAAAGTTCATGATTTGTGTGCAGTCATAAAGAGTGCATAGCTCATATTTTAATTATTTAAACTGTAAAATCAGTTTAAAAAAAAGAAAAAAACTTAATGCTTTGTTTACAATGACTTTATGGTACCTCCCGTGTACTCATGCATTCTTTAACAGAGAAAATAGGTTTGTGTGAGGGCCCAATTGTTTTGTTTCAATCAACTCTGAAAAGATAATCAAAAAATAGAAAAAAAAAGGTAACCAAATAATAAAAATTAAGTAAGAAGGGGATCTAAAGCCACACACTTGGGCTTAAAGAAGCTTATTCTTGCATTTTATTGTTCTGAGTTAAAAATTAACTAATGCTCTTTAAATTTAAGAACTGTTCAGTTCATTACACACATGACTTGACAGTGTAAACTTTTAATTTGAGTTAGAAGAGGTACTTAATGTATAATAGGAAATCATTAGTAGCATTAAAGGAAAATAGAAAAAAAAGTTTGGATTTAGTAGTCATGACTCTAAGAAAAGAGTTGTTCCACAAAACATCCTGGCAGTCAGTTGAGAAAGGAGGCAGGAATGTACAGGCCTGAGCCAGGTAAAATTCAGTGTCTCCCTTTGCATGGAGGAAAGCTGTGCTGCCCAGAACCTCTGCAGCAGGGGGAAGGTCAATTCTCCCTGAGTGAAGGAGGATGTGTCTCCATCCAGTGAGGGCCATGCTGGGCATGCAGTGCAGGGAAAATCAGTCTCTTTATTGGCCTGGGCTGTCTGCTGGGCACACACAGGCATGCAAAATGCCAAAAGTGAAGAAAAAAAATCAACATCTGTTTTGCCTGGTAATAACACTTCTTTTTTTGTACCATGCAATACCTGCAATTGTTTAATTAGCAATTCAAGTGGGAGCTGATTGTTAAATTAGTGGCAAATTCTGACATATAAGAGCAGATGATTTGTATTTTTTTAGAGATTTGTATGCAGCATTTTCTGAAGGAGGTAGCTTTGGTACTGTTATTCACAAAAACAGCCTGGAAATTCTAAGATTTTAGAGAAATGTATTACTGTTATGGGCAAAATGGATCTAAATAGATCAATTTTTTTTTGTGTCTGTCTGAATCCAAACTGAGAGGCTAGCTGTAGTCTATCTCTACAGTAAAATATTTAATATTCACTTTTTGTGATCAAAACAAGCATTTACTTCAGTGCTATTAAGTTCCGTCTTTTTTAAACCTCCTTCAGTAGGAGGATCAGGCTCCACTATCTTATTGCTGTGAATGTAACTCATTGTTAAAGCACTTGTGGTAAATTTATTTCAGCTTTGTCTCCTAAAGGGGTCTCATCTTGCATCTTTTCTACACTGAACACTTTCACAGAGGACCATGTCACAAGGGAGATATCAAACACAACTATAAAATCAGGTATTTGGATTACAAGATAAATCTTTTTGGCTGGTATTTATTATTATTATTAGTTAGCTGTAGTGATGAAGCAAAGGGACACTGATAATAGCAAATTTAAAGATTCTCTATTTTGAAAAAGCATTTCTACCAGATAGACTGGTAGAAAAATATTCATCAATCATTTAGGACTGTCTCAGGAATTTATTAACTTTTCCATAAGCTGTATATTTCTGCCTAATTATATCATGAATAAACAGCTGCAATAAACAGTGAGATTCAATCTTCTGGATAAGCACATAACTACATTCTTCACTATTTTCTGGTTTTTGACAGCTTAGCAGTTAAACTGGATGAACATAGAACATAGTACATGAAAATGGATGAGAAGGAAAGTGATAATGTAACGTATTTTCTCCACTTCCTTCTGAAACAGTGTAAAGCAATCAGTTCTAAAAACCTCTGTCCATGTATTAGTTAATCAATACGAATGTTCAGCCAGCTCCAAGATATTTTAACACCTGTCAAAGCTAGCTCAGCAGTCATTGTTCAAAGCTTACATGGAAGCAAAAACCACAACAGAAAACCCTTCCCATCTCCAGGGGATTATCTCTGGGGAGAAAAAAAGACAGAGTGATTCTGGTTACTAGAAATGAGAGGGGGAACAGAGCTCCAATTCTCAGATGATCCAATTATGATTAGAAAAACTATGTTAAAAAAAAGAAAGTAGAGCTGGGAGAGTGAGGAATTTAATCATGATTATCTGCCTCTTGTGAGGCAGTGTGAAAATCTGCCAAACCCACCTTTGCTTGGTTACCCCAAAGTGTGGGAGGGAAGGAGAAGTAAATGCAAAATGATGCATCAGGGAGGCACTGTGATAGAGCACAGCTTGGGAAATAATTTCCTCTCATACTGGGAAAAAGATTCCTTTTCAAGACCTGTGATATTATTAATGGAGTATGAAACTCTGGTAAAGAACCAGTGGCTCGTGTGTTGCTACCACTGCTCCTTGGAACAGCAGAATACAGCTACATTTGCCATGGGGTTAACAACAGAACCCTGACTCATATACAACATTCTCCCCTCCTGTTATACACATGACAGGTTTTATGTCTCATATAAATACTTGTATTTAATATTTACTCTCTATTACAATAAATATATTAGTTGTCAGGCTTATTTTCTCCTCTCATTCAAATCACATTAGGCTCAAGCATGACAAACAAGTGTGATGCATATTTTCTGGAGGTTTAAAAACATATCTGAAATTTGTACAGCTCCGTCATTAAAAGTCTAAGTTAAATGTAGCATGCTTCAGAAATGGAAGTGGGGAGGGTTGCCTTGACACTGTGGACATGAATTACCATACTATACTGTTTTGTATGTGAATGAATGAATAGTATTTGAATAAACTGGTTTGTGCACATGGATATTTGCCTTTATTTATTACTTCTAGGGAGCCTGGAGATTGTGCTCTGACTGCACAGCCAGGTAAGTACAAGCACCCACAGGCACCACCCAGGACCCTTCCCTGGGCTCTCCAAGGATGCAGGCTGCCCTAATCCTTGTGGTGGCTCCTCCCAGGAGATCACTGCTCATATCTTGGCATCTTCTGTGAAGAGGACACTTGTCTGCTGCAAGAGAAAAGGGATGCTGTATTTATCCTGCATTTCCTTCACCAAGTGGGACAAGATGCAAGACATTTGTCAGGCTCTTCCTCACTGTTGCTATTGATTCAGACACTTGCCCATGGCAGTCTCTGTGCCAGCAGGCAGAGCTGGGTTAGGACACACAGGGACACAGAGTCTGTGCCCCAGCCACATCCATCTATTTTCACTGGATGACCCAGAGCTAGATCTTCATCTCTACCTGCTTCTAGCTGAGGTAATGAAGTGCCCTTATTCCCAAACCTGCCTCCTGAGACCAGTTTTTCTGTGGAAGTGTAAGGGCTGCAGCAGCTCTGCCCTTGACCTGCCCTGCTGAATGTGACATCTCTGCATCTCGGAGGGGAGGGTGTTGGATGTTGTGAAAGGAAAGGTTAAAGGAGAAATACCTGTGCCTGCCCACTGCTGAGGAAGTTATGAATCCAGGAGAGTGTGGACTATGAGAGCCATTAATATTCTGAGAACCTTACCCAGGCAGCAGCACACTTATTTCTGGCTGTGTGCCAGACAGGCGATGGAGTGCTCTAAGGGCTGTGATCCTGATAATGAGTTCTTCATGACCTGTGAGGGGCAAATCCTGATCCTTTAGAAGGTTTCTTTTAATTATTATTTATATGTCTCTATCCATGTATTCATGCCTGAGTGCGTATATCTGTGTCTGTGTACTCCCACTAGCAGCCAGCTCCAGCCAGCCCAGAGCTGAGCCCAGGTGGCTGCTGGCAGTGACCCCGTGCTCCTGCTACTTGTGCAGCATCTCTGCCTGTTGAATAGGTCTGCTCCCATGCTTGGAGTCACTTCTTGTTCAAGCCATGGACAAATTTATGGATCATTAGATTTATGCATAGATTATGTGGAGATGAAAAATGCCCTACTGACAGTACTGAAAACTGATGCACGTTATCTTGCCACGAGCAGCATGAGCAACAACCCTGCAGGCATTTTCTGGCAAAACCAGAGATTTCCTTATAGTCCCTGAAGAGTTTTTTTGTGAGGATTTTTTTCCACAGCGGTCCAGTAGTAGGTTACATGGGTTCAGAACTATGGAAACCTCAAGAGTTTTCTTCCACGGTGCAGCAGCGACATAAATTATTTTCTGACATTGCCATCAGAGTTTCTTCCTTAGATGGTGAATGTCACAATCAAACTTACAGCTACCAAGGAAAAAAAAAGCCCAAAAACAAGGGGAACTCTATGATATCACAGTCATTATTTCCTAATGCAGAACAATTTGATAGCTGTTTCAGAGACAAAGAGAACAAACCAGCATGTATCATTATATTGCTGTATCTATCAGTAGTAAATATGTATACTGCACAGAATTCCTCTTATTCTATTTTCATAAGGCTGCAGGAGACCTAGATAAGATAGCAGGAAAGCCATAAGAATGACCATAAAAACGAAATGGCATCTGTTTGTAGCAAGTACTAAGTGGACTGGAGCTTGCTGTGTTGGAAAACTGATGACTGCAGTAAGGATCTAACAGGAGCCTACAAAATTATCAGCAGGTTGAGGAAGTGAATTGTGAATCATTAACTTTTTCTGTAAAGCAGAGATTTTAGAAAATCTCTTAGAGACATAAATTTCCCCATGAAAATGTTAGCCAATTGTTTTTACCAGGAAGGACTGTTCCTCCCAACAGGTAATTAAATTTAAGAACTGATTACCACAGGGTTAATGAGCTGGTAGAAAGCAAAAAATTAATTTAAAAAGGATTTAATTCATGCCAGTAAATAAGGTGGTGTGGATACAAGCATATATATGTCTGATAGAGTACCTATATATAAAATCCTTTTATTCATACATATATATGATAACATATTTAAATATATATATAGAAAAGTCTTTTTCAGAGTGAACATAGATTTTTAGTTGTGTTGTATTAAAACTGATTCTATCTCTGGGTACAATTAAAGCAAAAGAATAGTTTATAAGGTGTGGGAAATGGAGTTTCTCTGGCAGAGACAAAGAAGTTGCACTTTTGCTGGTAGGATGATATTTGCCTGGCTGCTGCATGCTGCTCTGTAGTCGAAGGCTCTTGCTGCTTTGATGAAAATCTGAGAACACCAAATTAGAGTCTGCATTAGTTATGTAGGTAAAAAAATTCCTGAAAATGTACAGGGCTGCCAACACAGTGTGTGCCTGCTCATCCTTTCCCTAGAAAAAATATACTCATATAGATCTTCATCCTCTACAAAATGACAGGACATCCCCCTTACCAGAACTATTTTCCTGTAACTGTACTGTGGCATTCACACAGTGACAATAATATGGAAGTTATCTCCATATTCAGCTGTCCACAAAATGATTTGATTTAACAGTTTCCTGAACCATACTTTCAAAATTGTTCCAGTGGTTTTGCCCCAGAAGGAAAGGTGCTTTTTGAACACCAGCTGGATGGGCCTGCTGGACCTGGCACCCCTGGCTGATGCTGCTGCCCCTTCGGAGCCTGCAGGATCCAGGCTGGGACACAGCTCCGTTCTGGGGACACTGGCATGACTGGTCCCCATAGCCCCCTCTGGGTATGGAGTCACAGCTCATCCCCTAGGCCAACACAACACACAAAACTTGTTTGTTTTGGGAGCAGGTGCCCAGTATTTCCCCACAACCTCACTGTGCCTATGGAAAATGATTGAGGTCTCTCAGTATCATAAAGCATCAAGTGTTCAGTTGGAGTTGGAGAGCAATGGAGAAATCTAAATTATAAACTTGTTTCAAACCAACGTTGCTGTAGCTGAGCAGGTCCTGTCTCTGTCTCACCTGGCAGAGTCCATCAGGATATACCTTTGAGCAGAGAGGAGTAGCTCCAGGAAAGCCAGGCACTGAAGGTGTGCAATGCTGTTCCTGGTAAAGATGGTCACAAAAATCTGAGGAATGCAGACCCTTGTTTGTAGGATAATAGCAGAAATAGTGAATACAAGAAGCTTTGCTAAAATCGAAAAATATCTTGAAGCTACTGGCCAGTAACTAATCAAAATTGATGCTTTAGCACAAACTGATGCTGCTGCATGTTTTCTGCTGCTGGCTTGTGTCTTTATGTATTGCTGAAAAGTCTTTTGCCACTGACTCTTATGGAGAGGTCTACAGGAGGACACTGCAGTAAAGCTGTGCCAGCTAATGGAACTCCTGTGAGGAGGGGACCCAGGCATGGAAGCTGCTTCCATAGCAAATACTCGCCTAAAAATGTGCTGAACTTGTTGTATGAAGAACTTCTAGTTTTGAGTAGATTTTGCATATTTGAATATTATCAAGCATAAATTCAGTGTTTAACATTTAATCTAATTATCCCAGTTTCTTACATTTATAATGCTCTTTGGGACATTCTGCAATTAAGTAGCCATTAATAAACATTCCCAACAGTGTTGCATTAGAACAGGTCATTATGGAGTCAGCTTAAGCAGATGTAGAAGGCTCAGAAAAAAAAACCTAACAAAAATGTTAACAAATAAATAAAAAAGTAAGCTATTCCATGTACTTCTCACTTCTTCAGGAAGGCCTTGATAATTGAGCTACATATCACTATTAGAGATGCAATTACTTGTAATTGCCACCTTTAAAAGCAGGCCTTTGTTCCAAAACCAATATACAGATGAATTGTGTCTTGTTGTTCAAGCTGTGAATTGCTTTTGGTTTTGTAATCTCAGCCATCACATGAAAAATGCTTTTTCACCTTCAAGGTGGAGTAGGCCAATCCATGAGCTCTGTTAAGGGTAAGTTGGCAGCAGTCCACCAGGATCCTTTAAGCAAGTTTGGATTTCCAGGGATGCAGTTCATGACAGAATTTGTCATATAACACAGATGGCAAAATGATTTTGTATAGAAAGCAAATAGAAAATGTGGCTCCTAGTCAATTTAAATACTAAAATCTTCAGAGCTCATCCAAGGATTATTCTGGATTTACATTGTGTTTTTTTATGGAGAAGAATAAAATCCTGCTTATTTTTTGGCACAAGAAAACTTTTATTCATGATGCTTAAAAGTTGTCATGGTATATACTACACCCATGAAGCCAAGAGGAATGCCTTCATCAATAATCATCACCTGTATCACCGACTGCAGCACCCTGTGAACGTTCAGCTTTATGGAGCCCATGTATAACATTATTGCACATTAGCATTACTGTGTCGCTATGGAAGTTTTGCAATAAATTGCAAATTTATTAAAATCCATTTGAGGATAACAGTAAATCATAGAAAAAAACTCAAGGAAACACAAGTCAGCGGATTTTTTATGTAGATGAAGGAACTACTTGTACTGTCATACATACATAGAATGTATATCATTACATTTCTCACTGAGAAAAAATACTGTTCAGATTAAGCCTGCACTTTAAATGCTTTTATTTTTTTTAAAGTTACAAATGGCTAAAAATAGGACTCAATAACGAAATTGCTGACAGGTCTTAACTACAGCACAAGAATGCAATACTATAATACAGTTTTGCCAAGCTACATCATGTTGCTGCAGTGATGAATTCAGGGCTGGTTTGCTGAAGAGGTGCTCTGCAGAAACATCTGTGGGACTGGTGAATCCATACCTGGGAGTGTGAGAAGGGATACAAACTGAGTAAGCACTGAGCAGGAGTGGTGCAGGGCAGTGCAGGACCCCTTTGTAACACAGGACCATGGCATTGCTTAATAATACAATCAGAAGTCATTAGGATATTTGTGTATTATTAATTACTGATTAAGGGTGAATGGATCTTGCTAAGCCTCATTTCTACAGCCCCCAAGCTGCTCTAACCCAGCATCCAGGGATTTCTTGCTTACAGGTAATCTTGAGGCAACACAGCCAGCTCTAAACACTTTCCTATTTACTTCAGTTGATGGGGCACCAACTGCAGCAAAAGCTGGAAGCTATGAAATGATTTCCTGGAGCAAACACAAATTTGATCAGACTCAAGATGGCTCTCCATAATAAAACCCAAATTAATTTCCAACAGCCACAGTGAGCAGAGTCAAAAGATGGCTTAGCACTGCTCTGCCCACCCAGCCTATTTAAAGCAAATATTTGGGCAGCCAAGGATTTCTCATATAATCTGGAAGCTGGCAGTAGGGGTAGATGGTTTTTGCAGGACCCTTCCAATGGAACTGTTAGATTCCATTCCGATACAGTGTTGATCTCTGTTAAAAATAGTTGATTTGCACCTGACCAAATGAGATTAGAGAACATCGTTACTGATGTTACTAAAAACATAATCCACTGGAAAAAGTCTTGCAACTGCATTGTCATTTTCTTCTGTTATCTGTTCTAATGCATATATGTGTCTTGTTTCATGATTTTAATAGGTATATACCTAGCTATATCTCAGGTTTTGTAAAAATCTGAGATTTTGACCTTTATTCAGCTTTAGGACATGACCAAATTCTTAATTCTTTCAAAAGAAAAACATTTTGCTATCAGACCTGGCAATATTACTTTGCTCTCCGAGTGAACCAGCATTAGCAAAAATCTAAAGGGGCCGAATCTCTTTAATACCATTGAAAGTGTGAGTAGAATAGCTATGATGCAATTATCCTAATTAAAGCTAATTAACACATATTTATGCAAGGTAAAAAGGCCATGACAATAGGAGAATACAGCAGAGACACAAGAAGCAAAAGTTCAGATCCTCTTAGCTTGTGTAAACGGCTGTATCTTCCTAGGAGACACTGGAGTTATGCAGATGAGTGCCAGCTGAGGTTTAGCTTTGTGTCAAGGAATGATTGTGGAAGGAATGATTCCCTGTGCATTAACATTCGTGTTATCAGTTTCCTAGTCTCTCAGAAATTAATATGTATTTGTGTGAGAATGACATGCTTTTTGTTCCATACTCTGCTATTGTAGAAAGTTTTATTCACACATTTAAAATAGAAATAATGTCCTGTGACTAGTTGACTAACTACAAAGAACAGATAATTAATAAAAGTAAAAGTTTGAAGCTAATGTGTTGCTTTTAAAGCATTTACCTATTCCCTCATCAGGCAGTTACAAGTGTGAATATAATTGTCATAACCAGGATCATCTCTCTGTAATTCACAAGCAGAAAAAATGCATTAGATTACAGGAAACAGTGTGTAAAACCATCTGGATGAAACTTATGTGTATATGAATATAAATGGTGATAACTTTCTCTTGGTGTTGGCAAGTGAAAGTGTGTTTGATTTGAAGCTTCTTGAAGTGGAGGAATTTCAAGAGATTGCTTAATTTTATAAAGGGTTTGTGCACACACATGCATGCACACACACATTTTTTTGGCAAGTTCTCCAGAGCTGTCTCCATATTCCATCTGGCAGGGTTCAAGGCATGATCCTTTACTTTTTTTCGTGCTGCAGTATTGTAGTTTGTTAGCTCAAAACTGTAACTCAAAACTCAAAAACTGTAGCAGCGATGCCAACACAGACGGTGTCCTGCCAGCTTTTTGCAATTTTCCCTTAACCCTGAGATGCACACCATGTGTGAGAGGTGGATACGCACCAAGACACCCCCACGAAACTCCAGGGAGTCTCTTAATGATATTGCACTTAATAAAGTGATTTGCTGAGTTTGGTTCTAATAAAGCAGCTCAGTACAGCAAGCAAATGTCTGAGATACATTTGCAGCAAATACTTTGAAAATACACTGAGCTTGTGAAAGAACATCAATATGACTGAGGAGAAACGTTGTCTGAGCTGGAGGGAAAAAACCTGAAATATTGTGCCACTCTGCCCATTGCAAAAGGAGTTGCTCTTTGGACCTCATTATGAACATTTTTTTTTTTTCTATCAAAAACAATTTAGTAGAATTCAGAGAAGGAAACAAAAGACTTGTGTGTAATGGACGTTACCTGTTCTATCAGTCTTTCCTTCAATGTTGTAAGAAAGTTTTAGTGTGGGTTATCCCACAGCCTTGGAAATCTCACAAGAGTCTGTTTGAAAATTTCCCAAAACCAGAGCCAGCATTTATTATTTTTAAACACATTTCAAAAAACATCAGGTTTTATTTCTTTTTTAATAGGCCAGAGACACGATATTGGCCATGGTGGGGAGAGGGAAAGACAGACACATGTGAAAGGTAGAGCTGGGAAGGAACAGCTGCTCTTTCATGTGAGCATTAAAGTGCACTTTATTTGATTCTCTATAGCCAAAATCCAGATTGATCCTAAACATAGCTACATGAAGATAAACGGTAAAAAACCCACCACAAATTCCCCATTTCCTCTACTTAAACAGATATGTTAACAATGGGAGACTGGTTTCATGTTGTATTCACAGGTATTGAAAATATCAGAATGGAAAGGACCCAGGCAACTGGACAAGAATAACATGTACTGAAAAATGCATGTTTTTTCAGATAGAAAAGTATCTAGAAAAGGAACAGAAATCTGCAAAACGTCTCTTGGACCATTATACCAATTAATTCACACATATATCTCAGTCTGAAAGCTCATGCAGCTTTCTATTGCAGAAGCCCAATATGGGAATCAAAATATTCTTTGCTGCCACTGTATACTTAATTACTGAAACAAAGGTGCTACAGTTTGATCCTTAGATCGTGGTGGGTTTGCCACAGGGAATTCAAGTTACTACTTGTGACTCTGGCTGGTTGGCTTCTAACACACCTTCTCAATTAAGCTGTTCATGCCCCCAAATTGAATGGCAATTCATAGTTACTGCAAACTGTTTTTTACCCAGGCTGTGAAGATGCCAAATGTCAAAGAACGTCTTCTTAACTTAGAATATGATTCTGATTTTAAAAAAAATTGTCTTAGCATGTATAAACATTTAGTAAGTAAACTTCAGGCTATTATAAAACCTTTTCTTTATGAAATATGAAAGAACATCAGTAATTTATCATTCTCTGAATTTTATTGTTCTCCCTTCTTTGTGTGTTTAGGACCAGTTAATATGATTCCTACAGCAGACCAGAGGGTGATTTAAATTTTAATATATTGCAGTCAGGCAGTGTCAATGCATTATTTCTGTCTGTGGAAAGGTACCAGTTCTCTGACTGACTGATTATGACAACAATGAAAAATCATATCCCCAAGATGCATCACAAAAAGACATAAAATGTACATAAATATGTCAGTTTATTACGACATTACAGGCACTAGCAGGATTTGCCAAAAGCCCGTGTCCTGCAGGTGTCTGCGAGGCTGAGATGGCGCAGGAGCGATGGGGGAGGCCTGGAGAGGCTCCTGAGCTCCGTGCGGCCAGGCTGGCTGCGGTACCCCGAACCCAGGCTGCGGAACCCCGAACCTGGGCTGCGGAACCCC
>VZTB01010198.1:939025-959177 GCA_013397245.1 Thryothorus ludovicianus | reverse complement strand
GAGGGCACGGCGCTGAGGGCACGGGGCCGAGGGCACGGCGCTGAGGGCACGGGGCCGAGGGCACGGCGCTGAGGGCACGGCGCTGAGGGCACGGGGCCGAGGGCACGGCGCTGAGGGCACGGGGCTGAGGGCACGGGGCCGAGGGCACGGCGCTGAGGGCACCCCGCTGAGGGCACGGCGCTGAGGGCACGGGGCTGAGGGCACGGCGCTGAGGGCACGGGGCTGAGGGCACGGCGCTGAGGGCACGGGGCTGAGGGCACCCCGCTGATGGCAGGCGGATGTCACACAGCACAGCAGGGCCCCTCTCTGCCCTGGCCGCGGGCTGTGTGCAGGCCGGGCCCCTCGTGTGCCAGCACCGCTCCCGTCCCCCTCATTCCCCCTTTCTGTCCCCTCTCGTGTGTGTGCAGCGGAACCAGCAGCCGAGCTCTAACCTCCCCTGCGCCTGCCAGCCGACACGGGCAGTGCTATGAATATTTCCTCGCCGTGACAATCAGAGCTAAGCCGCAGAGCGGGGCGGTGCGGGCCCGCTGAGGGCGCCGGGCAGGCAGAGCTCACCTTCATCCCCACCAAGAGCTCCCAGCTGGCTCCCAGCACGCCACAGACACTCCATTAAGATGTTTTACAGCAGTGAGTGGCATGCTCATAAAGGAGATTAAGCGAGGTACAAGTAGCAGAAAAGCAAGGACTTTGTGTGTGCTTCATTAGCACTCGTGCAACCCAGATGAAAGTGCAAGTGGGAACCTTTGAATTAAGCTGTAGCAAAGGGAATTATGACAAGGATAGTCCTCAAAATTAATCTTCAGATTATATAATAGACTATTTGCTAAATATATAAACATGTTAATGACTGGCCATTAGCCCACCTTATTAAAGGCATAGAAAGCAATTTATCCAGTGTGACGGATAATGCAGCCTAGATTTTCCTTCTCTCGTGAATTACACAGCAATCATAATATAAATTGACTTCTGTTGTCCTTTAAGTAGTAAAGTTCAAATTTGGATGACTTGAGAATGGACTCTCTGTTCCTCTATAAATACATATGTAATGAAGCTTTCATATCAACTGGAGATATGACTCAGTGTTTTTTAAATAAAAAAGAAGATGGCTTAATGAAACCTTGGTTAATACCAGTTAAGATGAAATCTGGACTTGATTTTAAACCTACTTCTAGACAAATGTAACATATTCAGGTATTCCCATTTTACATTATGCATAAGTAAGAGTTTGGAATCAGCATTACAGTTTTGATAAACACTAATTGTATAGAATATTTTGATCCGTTTCTCCTTGGATTTCATATATTGAGTACTGGTGTTCACGCCATTTGAACAAAATATTCAGGGTAACAGAACTTGCTGTATTGGTATAGATCATTTATTCATGAGGTCCAGTAACCCTCTGCAGCAGCAGCACCAACTGAGGAGGCAATTATCTTTCATAATTACAACTAGCCAAGTACCATCAGTGCATAATATTTGTTATAAAATTCTCTGCTCATTGTCACAAATAAACTCAGGACTCAAACTCCATGTTAAAGACATGAGTAAAATGGATTTGAAGCTCAGGTTACTGGGAGCTGTAAGCTCCCAGCCAAAACATGAAATTCTGAGCTATAAAAATATCTCTGATTCACTTATTAAGTGACTCAGCATGATGCTGACTGCACATGTACACAGCAGTGAACAAAGCAACTCAGGAATAGGAGAGGAAAAGTATGATAAGGAGAGATGATGTGTCTGACAATAATTGTAGCAAATTATGTTATTAGAATTATATAATAATAATATTTTTGACAAAAAAATTACCTCAACAAAATGTTTTAGAGAAAAAATATTCATGTAGTGTGATTGTTACGGTAATGAGGGGTGAAAACTAGATATTTTATGTCATATTATCTGGTTTACCTTCTTGAGTAGTTAGATTTTACCAGACAGAAGCAGAAATTAGGAATCTATTATTAGACATGAAATCAAGGAATTGGAATCTGTGTAAGCGTGTTCTGATCACCCAAGAAAGCTGGCACTCAGGCACTTGTATACAGGAAGGTACTATCTTATTTTTCAAATACCCTCTCAGATCCATTTTGGAGGCATCAGTATTTTAGAGAAGAAAAATCTAAAGGCTGAGCTCAGACCTGCAAGTGCAGCTCATTGACTTTTTGCCACAGCCCTAAAGCTGGTGCAGACAGAGGTGAGGAAATGTCACAATGCAAAAGGACCTTTCAGCCATATTTTGACCTCAGATTGCTACAGAAATCAACCTCAGAGAGAATAAGCCAGGCTGGTGAGTACAAATAGCACTTCTCAGACAGTATCTCCTCATTTCCTCAGGCACAGAGACAGACTGGCTGCACTGGTGCAACTGGAAAAGGATGGTGTGGTGGAAGGGTATTAAAGTCCTAATTTTATATTATTGAGTAAAAGGGATGGCATACCCAGTAGATTTTCATCTAGATTTTCATTCAGTAAAACCCTGTAACAGGTATGGTGCATAGACTTAAATTAAAAAGTCTGGATCAGAAATTTTTGAAAGGTCAGTATAAATAATCTTTGAATACTGAAACGTCTAGAAAATTCTGTAGCATGTATAATACACGATTATATGACTGTGAAGCTCAAACCCCCTATAAGCTTTGTTATAACTGCTAGCCAGAGAACTGAACTGCCTGTTCCACTTCTGTGCTGTTGGGCAAAATGTGACCATCTTGGGGATGGCAATTTCTATTTTTCAGAGGAGAGCTAAGCAGATACTGGGAGCAGTAGGATTCCTCCTGCCACCTCTTGCTGCTCTGTGACTGCTACAAGGTGTTATCCAAGCTGCTGCTTCTAAGGCAGGGATGGAGCAAGGATGTCTATACAAAATGAGATAGCACAGTTCTGTGACTGAGCCAAAAAACCTCCAACCCAGTAACAAAGCCTGCAGCACACCCAGGACACAAACCTGTGTCCATCTGTACTGCAGAGTCATTCTGCTTCACTGCCAGGGCCACGGGAGGTAAAATGCCCTTGCTGCTGGCTCCCACAGAGGAGCACACTGGCTGCCCCCCACACTGTGTCACACAGGTGGCAATCAGGGTGACATGCTCAGCAGTTAAGGAGGGGGATGTTTAGTGTCAGTTCCTTTTGTGGCTTTCAGACAAAATCTATTCTCTTTGCCAGATATGACCCAGCTGTTTTGGGAACAGGCAGTGCCCTAGAACTGCTTTTTGCCCCGGTGGCTCTGATGGGTGAGTGGGCTCCCTTTAATTCCTTTAGTGCCTTCCTGGCCCTGGACCTGCCTCTCTTCGTCCCTGTATACAAAAGAGGTCAAACAGAAGAAATTAATGTCTTTCAGGGCTAGCCTGAAAAACTATCAGTTCTTTTAAAGTGTTGCCTTCAAGACAACTACATATTCCTTATCGTATCTTGCTGTCTTCAGCCCGTTACCTCCCTTGAAAGTGAGCAGCAGATCCAAGCAGATGTTTTCTTATCAAGAATTCATACCAGACCTATTTATTTTAAATTAGCATATCTCATTAACTGTCTCAAGGACACTGTCTGAATTCATCTTTTAATGAGTATCTCAGAAATCTAGCATTTCAAAAGAGAAATAGAGCTGCAAATGGTTCTATGTTTAACCCCCTCGCTTCCAGAACAGGCTTTTATAGGTGAGCAGTTGAGAAGGGGCTTTTCTAGCCAGCCTTTGGGAAAAGCCACTCACTGTTCCACCTGGGATTTTGGGCTCAGGATACCTCAGCCTGCCTTGATCCAAGTGCAGGTGTAGGGCTGCCCAAACAGCAAAACTAGAGGGTAGGCTTGGGTGTGGGTCCATCATGGTGCAGGAGAGGATCTCAGCCAGCCTCCATCATAATCATGGCTCTGGAACACCTTTTCCCTGCTCTGTGACCACATGAACAGGCACTCTGCCTGTCCTCCCACCAAGATTTCAGGAGCTCCTTGCAGCAGGGAAAGGAATGCACTGAAAAGCAGGGGTGCCTCCATTGCAATCTTCTGCACAGCCCACAGATACATATATTTTTCTCTGCTTTTTTTCATCCTCTTTTCCCCCTGAATAGTAGCAGCAAAGTTATTTTGGTAAAATATTTAATCATTCAAAAGGAAACCGCAGGCTAATGTGATATTTCAGTTGGCTATAATCCAAAAATCCACATTTGTTTGTTCTAACATCTGAATATTTTTGAAGCCAGAATGCCTCCAAGCCCTCATCAGATTGTATTTTTTTGTACTTCAGAAAAGGCCTCAGAAATTGTGTGTGATGTTGTCTATATATCTTCCATAAGAAAGGCATCCTGGTATAGTGACTATTAAAGGGAATATAATTACACTAGAAATACTAGACTATTACATTGTCATGGGGACTGCAGAAATGTGTTTTTTTCTCCAAAGGAATAGGCACACAAAGGTGCTTTATATTGAGTTTATGTGTGACATTGCAGCAATCAGTGAATTTGCTGCACATGCTCAGGGGAACACTTTGTGGGAAATGTGAATATTGGGGCACTGCAGGACAGGTGTGGGCATGAGCTGAGAGCAGCTCAAAGCCACTGTAACTTCCACTGCCACCAGCATATTTCTGTCCCAAGGGCTGGTTAAGCAGGATCCAGAGAAACTCCAGCTTCTCCACTTCCCGTGGGAGGTAAGTAGAGACAAAACTCCAGGTGTTACTGCATCCAGATGGGCCTGAGCACAATAGGCCTTTGAAATGTGTATCAGGGGAGGTATGGCTGGAAAATAGAACAGAATAAAGGGATTATGGGGAATCAGTGAATATTTAGACAAGAAGAAAGACTCAAGGGCAAGGATGTTACAAATAAAAAGAGATTTCAACTTCAAAGAAACCCACGAAAATAAAATATGTAGGAAAACCAACCTGGAAATTCTGTTCACACCTGGGATGATTGATTTGTGAGACATTTCCAGCACCTCAGCTGTGGTTATCCATTCCCACAGCTTCTTTGAATTTCATAGAATTTATTTTGAATCCAAGCAGTGTATCACCACATAACTGTGTTGCTGATAGAGTATTTCAAGGTGTTTGAGATTTAGTCCTGAGGTGGAGGGTGGCTCAATCCATTTAGCACAGCATCAGGGCTCATGACAGTGTAGCTCAGGGTATGCCAGCACTTCCACTTCCAACCCCATTTTCCAGGGTTTAAATTTGTTGAGTGGTCTAACAATACACTATGCAGAACAGCAGTGCTCGGGGAAAAAAAATCAATATTATAATTCAAAAAGAACGTAAGAAGGACCCTTTGCTAATGAAAGCAGTGACAGATGTGCTTTCTGCAAGAAAATGAATAGTGCCTACAGAACAGGCAAAACATATACTAACTCAAACATATTCATATTTATAAATAGCACACCCAAGTTTCCCAGGATTGAAGCAGATGGAGGTAATACATAAAAACATTAACATTTTTGCAGCCAGGATATTCACAACAGCCAATGAAACAGGCTCAAAGATATCTCCTCATTTCATGTTCCTTTAAATGCTAATGGAAATTGTATGTATGCACTTGGAGAAGAACTTTGGGTCTCTCAAGGAATTGCATTATCTGCTTAAATATCTTTTTTTTCGTTGTTTTTCCTGAGACAGAGCTCTTTAGGTCTGCTCCTAGAAAAAAGCAAAAAAAAAATGCATTAAGATGGGGTGTTATTGTGCAGAATACATTGCTGTTTTTATGCCATAATCCCAGGAGGTGTTAAAGCACCTAACCCCTAGAGATTTCAAGAGAACACAAGCAGAGTGGTACGAGTATTTGCATGAGAAACACTGTTTTAGTAAGCCAGAGAAAATTGGCATTAAATGACTTGGACTCTTATTGTTTAAAAATTGAATAAATATTTGATACATATAAATAAATACACGCACATAAATAAATATGACCCTAAAGATGCTAATCTTCCTGCAGGGAAAAGTGTATAGCAAAGAAAGCAACAGTGTAAACCTCCATGGGAATACTAATCTCAGGTCAAAATAACAGCATGCCTTGTATTTTCATTTATTAATTAGGTGATACATGAATTAGGGTAAGGCAATTATAGACTAGTTTACTTCTGACTGTGTTGGTTTCTTAAGCCCAGTTAAAAGGGGCACAAGCTGAACATGTGAGTAACTTAATGAAGTCCAATCCAAACTTCTCTGAAAGTTTAGTAGCCCTTCAGCCCCAGATATCCCTTGAAAGTCTTGTTGCATGAGTAGTAACTGCAGATTTGCTATGCAAGGCAAACTCCAGCTTTACATTGAATATATGACTTCAGTGGATGGTGCAGCAGCACACACAGCAGCAGCTTTTGACTTATTTTCCTTGCCTCTGCTCTAGCAGTGGATATAAATCTAGAAGCAAAATCTCCTCCAAGCGTGCTTGTGGTCTCAAGCCCCGCACAAACGAAAGCAGGTGAATTTCCATCCAGTCTCAGAGACCTTTCACCAAGCAACTGCTTAAAGGTTTCTTCCAATGGAGGGTGCCAGAGGCTGAGCTGCTGGCCCTGGGCAATGGCCCCACAGCACAGGGTATCTGGTGGCACTCAGCTGGGACTCAGTGGGATTTTACACATGCACAGCCAGTGCAGGATATCCTTTGGGAAGTCCAAATACACCTTGCTTCAGAGACACTGCAGTCATTCCATGTTTCTTTTCCTAAAATGGGATCTATCATTATCACTGGAGAATGTTTTTTAATCATGGAACTTTTACAATAGTTTTTAATTAAAGATTTTGAATTCAATCCACTTTCCAACAAAAGCAACAACAGAAATGTCTTTTTTCATAAATTTCACTTTCACCTGCTCACAGTCTGTTTGCACATTAGCTAGATGTCATGCACATAATTACTATTCTCTCTTTTTGACAAATTACAAGGGACAAAAAGGGAATTTGCAAAATATTTCTTAAAAGAGGACAAGATATTTCCCTATTTACCATGAGTTAATCAGTCAAAGTTCACATTTAAACAGAATTTTATTTAATCCTGCAAAAATGAAGAAAACTATGCAAATCAGTCCTAAAAAATTGCAGTCTTATAATGGAAGAAATAACCACCTGCCACCAATTAAGTCTGTATTTTTTTTAATAAGAAAGTGATGGCTGATTATAATAATTTTACCCTTGTGGTAATGTCACTAATGTTCCACATATTGCATGTGTCTTGCTCTTATGAATCCCATATCCCCTTCTGCCATAAATATTTCATAAAATATTCAAAGCCAGTCCACAGCCAAGTAATAACAAATGTCAAATGACACATTAAGAAGATTCATGGCTATTTTAAGTATGAATTTTATAAAAATGCCTAACTCACTTATTGTGGTCACTGTTAAGGATTGATTTTAGGGAAAAAAATATTCAGCAAATAGTGTCAGCACCTTTGCTGTCAGCTTGTTATGAAAGGAGTATTAATAGAGATTACTCAGAGTACTTGGTGGGAGACAGTGCACATGATGGTCTGCTCAGCTGTGTGTGTATGAGCCTAATTTCCAGAGGCCTCATTCCAGACTGCTCTACTAAATTTTGGTGGGCTTTTCATACTGCTACACCTTTAATGAGCTTTCAAAGTCTCCAAATCCTGAAGACCAGGGTGCTTTGTCAGAGTTCCCTTTATTGCCACTAGCTTAAAGACCTTCTTTCTCATTCTCTCCCTCTATACAAGTTTTGTTGTGTTTTGTTTTTTTTTCCTGGGTAAAGCACAATTTTAGGCTTTTTTTCCTTTATGCATAAAGAAAACAAGAAACAGTAGGCATAATTAAGCTTGTGTTTCTCCAAAATGTGATTGTATCAAACTGGAATTGTGGCGTTCAGCCCCAAAGAGGGTGGGAGCCTGTGCAGGTGGGTAATGAGATGAGGATCATGTGCAAGGCATAAATACAAATGAGCCACCTGAGGGGTGGAGGAATCTTGTGGAGATGGTTTATTTAGTGCACCTGGGCTGGCTGACACAAAGTGGGTGTACTGCTGAAGCTGGGGACTTTGTCAAGGACAGCCTTGTGGAGACAACATCTCAGCCATGAGCAGGGGCTCTCACAAGTGAGGTCTTTGGGGAGCACCAACCAGTTATGAAGAATGAGTGAGGACAAGCTGATATCCCAGGTAAAATGGAAGGATGCTTCTCTGTGTCTATGTTTTCCTGCTCAGATTTTTAGACCAGCACTGCAGTATCTCTTCTCAGTCAGGCAGTGGCTGATGGTGCTGACCCCAGAGAAACAGACAACCTATTGCTATGGTTTAAAACAGAATGACCTCAGCAGAGGAATGGTTTCTCTTGTTGTGCTGTTGAGTAATCAATGCTGGGAGTTGTCCCAGCTGTGGGGAAATGAAGAGGTGCCAGGTATCTGTGCTGGGTGCTGTGGGCACAAACATGAAGGGCAGGGAGCTGGATCTGGACAGGTCAGTTGTATGGTGTGAGTTGCTTCAAACCTGGTCAGAGCTAATCTGGTGAATGGGTTATGATGGGTTTTGCTCCCCCTATAAAATGGGAATTTAAAAGCTGGGAAAGAGGCAACAGCAGCTGCTGCAATGGCTCTCTTATCTAATACTGAGAACATTGCAGAGGGATGGGTTTGTTTCTCTGTTCCTTTAAGCTAATTGGACTTTATTTTCAGATGTGTATCTACTGTATCTTTGACTCTTGAAATGTCTCCCATTTGATGGGGAAGTGCCTTATGATTTCAGACTAATATAAAAGTTGGTTAAGTTGTCCTTGTGATTATAAATGACAATGAGGATATCATAATGGGAAACTGCTTTTCACCCTGAATCAATTTAACATGTCTTGTTACCAGAGTGTGACAAGTTTGTGTCTTCTGTTCCTAAATTTAAATTTAATATTGCATTTGCTTATCTTGTGATTAAATAAAACTAAATATGGGGAATATTATTAAGTTTTTGCTTTGTTTTGGCATCGGGTTTGTTGAACATTTTTTCTTATGGATGGATATGTACCCTATGTAAGGTTGGGACTTCATCTGCAGTCTGTCATTTTACCCTGAGGACACTCAGAATGGGTATTTAAAGGTGTGTAAAGATTTGTTCTTAATGGCTTTAGTTGCTTGGTGCATTGTATCTCAGATTCTTCATGTATAAAATAATGCAACAAATGACTATCTAGAATAATGCAAAACATTCTGTTCTGAGCTGTCTATTAATATTGCAAAAATAAGACTACGTTCAAGAGATGGGGTGAGCCGAACAGGGCGTTAGGAGCCAGGAAGAGGAAAACTCCTGGCAGTGCAGACCATCGTGGCAGGTGAGCTCTGCCCGTTAGCCTGAGGGTGAGCAGGGAGGCCACGTGCTCTGCTCCTCACCTAATCCTGCAGCTTGGCGGGAGGGAATGGCTCATGCGGGGTGTATTAACTCATGTTGCCATCAATTATAGGGGGGAGTCAGTCGAACAGACAAGGGCAGCAACCTCTTAGATTTCCCCATCATGATTCAGCAGAGCTTGTCTAATGAACTCCCTTTGTCAACGTGGACAAATTAATCCAGCTCTCCGAGCCACAGGAGGTGCCGTCACTCGTCAGGGCTCTCTCGTGGTGTCTTTTGTTTTCACCAACAGTCCTCAGGATAGGGTTCATTATTAATATCAAGTACTCTGGAGAACTGAATGAGTATTAAAAAATATAAGTTAAATTATCAGAACACTGTGATAAAACTAGTCATGGAAATGAAGTTAATCAAAAACTCAGGAATAAATTTCATATAGTGCAACCAAACTTGGTAAATATTTTGTGCTAAAGGGTCTATTTAAGGATAGTTGTACTCTATATAATCCTTAAACCAAACATGAAAATGGCTTAGAGACACCTGCTAAATGTGGACATTTTTATAAATATAGTCCTATTTGTAAATGTAAAAAAATATTTTGACCTGCATTTTTCTGTAATTGTTTTTCCAAAAGTTTCCTGTTCAGGGAGAATGAAACAGTTGATCACAGCAAAACACAAACATGTTGTTTGCTTCTGTAGGTTTTCCCCTTGGAAGCCAGCAAACTTTTCAAGCGCCTTTTGCTTTGTTTGACTGAGAAGCTCTTTAGGTGGCAACAGGAGTGTCCAAATGCACAGGGAAATGATTCTGAAAAACCCTGGTAGTTTGAGGAGAGTGGTTTGACTGACTGACACTTTTACAAGTAAGGGCCATCTGAGAAGCTGATTTATATGTAGTGTAAATGTTGTGGTGTTACAGCCTTGTCACCCTATAATTGCAAGTGCAGCGCTCCTGTTTTATGTTGTCTCTTAACTGCGTGTTTCTCCCAGCAATGCTGTTATCAGATATGAGTATCAGGCTCATCTGGTGGCAGTACCCATCTCCATTTTTGGTATTTGTTCATTTAGGTGTAATTTTTGCTCACACGAAACAGCTCTGTGTAGCAATTCCTACTGATATTCCAACTGCTTATGTTCAATGCACTAAAAATATCATTGTCACTATGTGATATAAGTTGCTAATTATGCTTCTTAATATCAGTGCTTTGCTTGAGTGGCGTGTGGTGTGTCAGAAGTGCCTCGTGGTGGCTGTGCCTGCTGCAGGTGTGAGCAGGGCAGGGCACACGGGGAGCAGAGTGCTCAGCTCGGAGCTGGCAGCACAGGCTGGCCTCCAGCATGGACACGGCTCTGTCCAGTGACACGGGCATGGCACAGCCAGGAGACAATCAACACTCACTCCTCAGCCTCCCTAACAGGCTGGCCTCCAGCATGGGGCTGCTAGAGGAGAGAGGGAAACATGCTAGAGGAGAGAGGGAAACAGGCAGCACACGGGTACTGTGTGCCCACAGCTGAGGGCTCTAACAACTTCCACTTTAAAAATCCTGTTTGCAGTCCCTGACAGCTTTGATGGATATAACTCATCCTGCTTGACATTCTCTTGGCTGGATTTTAGCTGTACTTGCGTGTCCCCGTTCTAGGAGCATTTAATTAAAATATTTTGATCATCACTACAACTGAATCTAGGAGATACTACAACTTGGTCTGTGTTAAATAAGTACATCCCTGTGAAGTGATTTCCCATTTACTTTGGAAGAGAGACTGGAATCTAGCAGCTAAATGTCACCTCTATCAAAAATATCCCTTTGTATTCTCTCAGAAACCTCTCTGGATTTGGTTTCTGAAAAAATCCCTCAGTCCACATAATATTTGTTTGTTTCGTGTTTTTCTGGAAAGAACAAAAAATAAACAAGACCACCTCAGTCCACATAACACTAGTTGTTTTGATGGGTTATTTTGCTGATCCCATATTATTTCATGGTCTGGCTAGGGAAAATAGCCTTTCTGCAACAGTTAATGATAAACTAAGCACATTTAAATCATAGTATATTGTTATATGTCCCAAGAGGGGTGGGCTATGCCAGAGGTGCCAACCTCTGATATTCCTAATACTCCAGTTCTTGACTTGGCCACTTCTAATGCTATTAGCCTTCCTTTTGATACAAGAGAGATCACCATGACAGATTGTACCTGAGTGACAAAGCCAGCTTGTTGATAAGGCGTCTGTGCAGAATTTGAGTAGGAAAAAACAGCCAGAACCTGCTCTTTCCCCCCACTCTGCATTCTGATAACAGGTTTGCAGCTGTACAGGATTTAAAGGTGGGAGGCAAGTTTGTAGGATCTGAGCATCCCCTTGTAAAGCAAATAAGCAAATTCCCTCTGTGGCTGGAATCATTGGAGAATGCTTTTGCTGAGGGCATCATGGAACGGTGGGGCTCTTTAGAAAAATAGATGTTATGTGCTAAAACAAAACAAAATAAATGAAGTTAATTGAAAAATTTTTGGTTAAATACATTGTGACTTATAGTTTTTTAGTAAATCAGTAGTTTATTTTGACCATAACATTCAACATGTTTTGGCAAATAATTCAGCTTAGCTGATGGAGTACATATTTAGAACTGAAATTCCTTAGTGATGTTTCAGAATAACCAAGTATTCTTGTCTGGGATTTCTTTCCTCATGCCCTCTCTTTCTCCCCCCCAGCAAAACCTTCAAATTTTTCTTTTTTACAGAAATAATATCAATTTTTGGACTATTTCTGGTGCTTGCTTCTCAGCTCCTATTCTCTGCCCCCGACAGGGTGATTTTTCTGCTGCCTTTGATTCACCTATTGTTCCAGCTTCCTGCAAGGCAAGAAACATTCAATAGATAGGATTCTGGGAGGCATGAATTTCAAGTGGTTTTTCTCAAGTTTTGTGCCAGAGGTTGCAGTGCACAGGAAAGTGTGTGATATAAAGACATTCCTGTAGTTGTCTTTTCCTTCTGCAGGCAGATTTTTACTCCATAACATCTCCAAACAGACAGGAAGTGAATCAAGAGTTTTTTACATGAAAGGCAAATGTAAAGTTTGGTCCAAGATGCCTCACTGTCCTGGACTTCTTTCCTACTGCTACAGATTTTCTGTGCTCACTTTCTCTCCCCTTTTTCCTGTTATGCAGCATGATGGGAATAAACAAGAGGTTGCTTGGATTTGTGTGAGCAGCCAAGTGGCTGATGTCTGAGTGGGTTCTTAAGTTATCTCATAGAATCCTGTCTCTGGAAACAGCTTAAAATTACCAATTTAAATAACCTGAGATGTTATTTTGAGAGGCTATGAATGTCACTCCCCCCACTGCTAAAGCTGTTGCAGGAATTAGTACACACTCAGCATCTCAGCATCAGTCACCTGTCTCAGGACATGGTGATAAGCAGTACAAACCTTTTTATAGTCAGTAGCTGCAGCTCTTTTATTTAATCATTGGTTAATAACCATTAGTCGTTTCAATCTACTGCTTAATTTAAACTCTAGAGTAATTTCCAGTTTAAAGCACTATTCAAAATCAACTTTATAATTAATTCTTTGGATACTTCTGGGTAAAAAGTAATACTGAGAGGTATCACAGATTTCTTCTAAGGATTAATGTTATCTCTGGTAAGTGTCAGGCATACAGATGATATTACAACCTCTGTGCTTTCTTCAGACATGTGTGCTATTGATTGCTCCATCGATGACTGCTTCCTAGCTGAGGCTCATTATACTGCACAGCAGAGGGCTGTTTGTGTTTAGTTAGGGATGTTTGACCTGTGATTGCCCCATGATAAATAGTGGAGCAAGAGATTTAAAAAGAAAAAGCAGGAATGTCTGAAATTAAGAGTAGTTGTTCACTTTTGTCCCTTTTCAGATGACTCTGGTGAATACATATACGTGGTTCTAGTGTGGCCTTGTTAGCCTTTGTTTGATTAAAGATTAGATACATTGGAAATACTTAGATTTTACATCACCTTTAATAAAATAAGGAATTCAAAAGTAGTGGATAGCACCAGCAACCACTACTAATGGGAGACTGAGCCTGTTCTCTCTGTTCAGTACTGCCTGGCCACTACTCCAATACAAAATGCTGTCATTTATCCTGTGTGCTCTCTCTGCCAGGCAGCCCTTGCCACAAGCATGTGTTCCACAGGACCAGGTGCCTGAGCTCAGCACAGAGCAAATAATCTTGTGGAGACACCGCTGTGCTGCTGCCTCTCAGCTCATCCTCCTGATGCAGAACTGGGCTATGGATGGAAAAGCTTGTGCTGCTAGTGTTTGTACTCCCCTCCCTTTGTATCCACATGTTTAGAATTTACCAGACAGAGGCACATTTCTAACAGTCATGCAGTTTTTAGAAGTGCAGATCAGCTTGTAAATGATAAAAAAGTAGAAAATGTCACTTGAACATAATTTGAACTGCTATGCTTTTTTTTTAAACTGCTCTGAAAATTTTTGCAGCAATACAAATAAATCAGAAGTCTTTCATTTCAATAGCTTAAAAATATTATCAGTATGGCAGTATTTGAGTAATGCTGCATTATCTGACTTTGTACTTAAGTGGTGTTACAATGTCAGCAGAGTAGTTTTTAGAGAATTTCTCTTTACAGCACTCCAGCTTCTCATCTTGAAGTGACATTATAGACCACTGAGCAAGAAATTCATCAATATAAGTAGGTACCATTTGCTGAAAAGATAGTACCTACTCTTACCTTGAGAACTTTTAATCATTCATCTCCCATGTTCAAACTTGCTATCACTTAATTAATCTTCCCAGTTTCACTGAAACCTCAATGATTCCTGAGTAAATGCTGAAATAAGGGCGGCTTTGATGTTGGAAAGCTGTAATAGAAGGCGGCAGGAGATGGCAGTGGCTCGGGGAAATGCTGGAGCTGCTGTCACACGGCAGGGCTGCGCTCCCGGGGCCGGCCCCGCTCCGGCAGGAGGAGCCGGGGCTGCTCTGCGGGGAAATGGGAGCAGCGATAGTTTAATGATTCCCGAGAGGAATCGCTGCTGGTGCTCACGGGGACGGCAGTACACAGAGGCAGACTGGGGCAGGCTCCTTCCCTCCCCTCTTCCCTCCTCTTGTTCTTTATGGCTTGGATTTGTATGGTGCCCAGGAATAACAGCGTGCAGTGCTTCACCTTTTATTTGTTTTCGTATTTGTGCCTTTATCTGTGGTTATAGTGGTGAGGTTTTTTCCATGGGTTCTCATGTAGGAAGGGCATATAAAGGATGACAGGCTGTAATGGAAGCCCATTGTGTGTTTCATGCATCCCCTGAAATGAGTCGTGCTCTGCTCAATGGTACCATCGGGCACCGCCGCTGGTTTTTGGGAGGTGCCCTGCGGTGGCACAGCGGGCACAGCTGGTGCTCTGATGGCAGAGGGCTTGTGCCAAAGGCTCGCACGGGGCAGGGTGAGCTCGGGACCAGGACAGCCTCCTGCCCAGGCAGGGCTGCAGCTCTCACAGCCCCTCCATGTGAATAACTCTGTTCTCTCTCTGCCCGGCGGGAGCAGAGCACGGGCTGTGGGCTGCGCCTCTCCCGGGGGAACTGTAGTCCTCCTTCCCCCTCTGCATGCCCATGAGTCGTGGTGCCTCTGGCTCATTAATTTTTGGCATAATGAGAAGGTTCTGCATTGCAATCTTGTCTCATTTGTAACCTTTACTCCACTTCAAGGCAAATGTTGTGATTTCTCCAGCTTATCTGATTCAATACATCAAAAAATACTATTTATTTTAATTTTTTTCCTCCCTTTGAATGATTAATAATTATAGATTTTGGTACTTAAGAAACAGAGATGACTTCTGGAAACAAGTTCAAGTATAAGCACTGTTCAGATGGGATCTAAAGACGAGAATAGTGAAACAGTGGTTCCCAAAGAATTATTTATCCAGTTGTTAATTAAATAATAATACCTCTAGTGACATGCATAATAATGCTTATATTGAGTTTTATTATCTGCTATTAATACTTCATTTTTCCTGCTTTTGGACTACTCATGCTGAGCTATCACTTAATCAAGATAAATATTTTTTTTAAATTTTCCTTTCTTTTGGGTTGCATTAAGGAATTTTGGATTGCATTATGGAGCGCAGCATATATTCTGATGTGGAAAAATTGTTTTACCATATCTCCTAGAGCACTGGATGTTCTTCTGGAAAAAAAAATTGCTAATTCCATCTTGCTTCAGAGGGAATGATAGCCTCATGTGTTCAGACTAGCATGAGGAGCTGGCAGAGGTTTCTGTAGGTTGAGCCCCTACATCCGTGCTGTTGCTTTTGTTCCTCATTCCCCTCTGGAATTGTAGAGCCTGAGAACTGTAGAACTCTACTGCTACAACAGCCAGTTGCACACAAATTGCAAGTCTGTCATTTTATTCACTCAACAACTTCATTGGTTTTCAAGCCCACTCTTATCAATCTGAGGTCCTTGGGTTTCAATCTATAATGTGAAGCACCCTAATTGCCTTCAGTTCTGTTGTGTTATTTTTCTTTGGTTATTCTGTTTCCACAACTTGGCAATTAATATCTCCTTGGAGATCACTGTGGTTGTTTTATGTGACCCATTGCGGGTTCCCTTTGTAATTTGTCTTACCTTCAGTAGAAAAATGTCAATTCACTTAGAGTATAGGTAATATATAAATCATTAAGTGGAATCAATGAGAACATCTAATGAAATCAAACACATTGGATATGGAAGATGAAGTGGGGCTCCAAGCAGTCTTGCTGGGATCCAAATAGAGCTTTAGGTCTCTGTCAGACCTTTGACAGGGTGGCACCTGGAGGGTCTGGGTTTTTCTTCTGACAAGCCTCTAATGTCAAATATTCTCTGTTTTAAACACATCTGCATATGTTCTATCATTACACCAGATTCAGGAGGAGCAGAGCTTCAGCCTAGCAGAAATCTGCAGGACATGTGCACAGACCATCTTGAACTCAGAGAGATGCAAAAGTTAACATTCCAAAATAGTTTAATGAGTCCATCTGCTCTTCAGATCTTTCAGAATTGAAGTTCTGTTCTCTTTATAACTTTGGGTTTTCCAGTTATGTGGATAATAAATGTGTTGAATAGAACAATGGTCTGTCTGGCTAAGAAAAACCCTATATCTAGTTCAAAGTATGTGCAGATTGAATTGATTTACATACACAGGTACTATGGTGTTAACTGGTTTTAGCTGGTGTTAAAACTGGTATTTTGGGGATTTTTTAAATAAAATGACCACAGGTCACTTAGGCATCTTGTTTCTTTTTCAGAAGTCATCTGTAAACCTCTGAACATAATCTTGAAACCATCAATTAAAAAAACCCAAAAACCCTAATCCTACTTTACTGACCCTCACAGGGAAAAATTTCTGTTTTTTTTTTCCTTGCTGTGAGGCATCACATTTTTGTCCCACTTTCTTTATTCTGACTTGTCTATCCTGAAATTTGAGTCTTAATTTTGAAACTTACTTGCCCCTATTAATTTCGGCACTCAAAATTATTGTTTTAGGCAGTATATGATTTTTGTTAGCATTCTGCATTCTGGTGCTATGATTTGGGCACACAAAAGAAGTCAAAGGCTTTGGCTATACTTAATCTAATTATCTTTTCTGTCATATTAGGGGTGATTAGAAATAGCATCGCTAATACCTATGAGACAACATTGGTATAAAATCCGGGTAGAAACTAGAATTAAACTCTCTTCTTAAGAGGTAATACTCTGTTCCTTTCTTTACTCTACATATTTGATTAGTGTATTCGCAGTCACCTCGTGTTTCTGTGCTGCTTGAGCTTGGCTATCAGCCAAACAATCTGAACCTCTTCTGGCTTTGGGAAAATGTAAAGCGAGCATATGCATTCATTAGGAGAGAACAGCCTTTCCTTGGGGAGAGATGGAGCTGGGCCACGCAGAGTTAAATGTCTGACCTGAATAACTGTGAATGTCAAGTCTACTCCACGTTCACCTCGAGTCAAAAGTTTAATGCAAGGTGATGCCATTTATAGATTTTTTTATTTTACTGGATCACAGTTGTCTACAGCTGTTGTTATGCACACTGGTAGTATACACTTGACATGACACCATATATAAAAGGATATTTTTAGGGAGGAATGCTTGGAGTCCTTTGAGATGGAGCAACACAAGTGGGGCTGTTCCCCTGAGGCAGCAAAGCAGGAGCCAAAAGCAAGGGCTGTTCTGGGGTAGGGCTGCTGTCATGTAAGGCTGCTCAAGGTGATCAAAGGCTACTTGTGACTTAGGGCCATGAATCTTTTGTTTATTTCAAACAGAGAAAATATTGATTAATTTCTTGAATTTGTTCAATACATTGATGTAAGTTCTAGCTTCTCTCAAAAAAGTGTGGCAATGTTTTGGCTTTCTTTGTGCACTTAAGCTGATGGTGACTGCATGCCAGAGAGAAGGGAAGTGCCATCTGTCCCTCATTCCATTGTATTACACTTTAGTGGAGATAAAATGTAAACATTCTAGTTGAAAGATCCTCTAATACAAGAAAATAAAAGAGCAAAGGAAGGTTTTTTTCTTTTTTATACAACATATGCCCTGAAAGGCTGTATTGTATTTTAGCTGGTGGTGATCTCAGGGAAGTGTTTTCTGGTGCATGTGAGTCATTGCATTCATATGCGCATAACATAGTGGAAACTGAAGAGAACAATATCTTACAAAAATCAGGGTAGGTTATTATCAAAATAATACTAACCTGGAAAAAAAAATAATCACAGAATAACCTGAGCTGGAAGGATCATTGAGTCCAACTCTGGGCATTGCATTGGGAAAACTCAAAAATCACTCTTAGGTACCTGAGACCATTGTCCAAATGCTTCTTGAACCATCCTCTAGTTAACCTTGTAGCTTTTTTTTCTGGAAAACAGGAATAAAGGGCCTTTGTCTTTCAACTTTCTCAGTTCCCACACCCTATTCTCTGAGCTTGGGGGTAGCTGAGACCATCCATGTGGGAGCTCCTCTGCCATACGTTGTTCTTCCAGGGCAGTGTTGGCCTGTGCCAGCACATGCACGGTCTGTGCTTTATGGAGGAGGGAAAATTAGAAGACACATTGCTAATGATTATGACACCACATTGACAAAAAACCAAGGGAAAAACCAGATTCAAACTCTTTGAGGAGAGACTGGTTTTGTTTTCTTTTTAAAAGGCTTTGTCATGATTTATGTTCTGGTGAGATGGAGGCTTTTACCCCAGGAGAAGGTGAGCCACACAAGTGTTTTTAACCTCCAGTGCAGTAACAGTTTTTAATGAATCAGTATGACCATTTGTGATGAAGTTCAGTGTCACTGCAATGGTTTCCAGTATAAAAGGCTTGAGCAGCAGTTTGTTAGTTTGCTTTGCTCAGCATAGCACTGATGGTATGGTGGACATAGGATTATATGACACACAGTTCTGAGAAAGAAGAATTACCAGGCCTTGCTGCCTCATGTGAATGCTTCTCTAGAGCTTCTTTAACAATTCAAATTAATCTTCTTTAACAACTTTAAATTCTACAGCTATTTTCATGGGTGTGAATTAAACCAGGAAGAGTCAACATGCAAGACAGAGTCTGAACTGACTACATTGCAGAGGGAAAAAAAATAAATTTATTGCCAGAGCCTTTGTTTAGAACCAGCCATTGGGGGAATATCTGAGGAACAGAGGTTGGAGGCATATTATTATCTAGTTTCATGTGCTTATCATCTGTATTGTCGTGTTGTGCACTGCGTGTGTGCCAGGAGTTGGGAGGGCTGCAAGGGCTGTCTCCAGAGCTTAGTCCTGGAGTAGCAAGCTGGAATCAGTTTTGCTTTGGTTGGCATCAAAGAGCTAATGTGTGGAACAGCAGTATGGGAGCTTGTGACAAATAGTTGTGGCAATTGATTGATAAGCACATTTAATAAATTAACAGAAAAATAAACAAAATGAATATGCATGATTCAATAGCACAGTTTGAGAGAGCTTAACTACCATTCAAAGCTAGCTCTGATTTCTGACTTCTGCAGTACAGATTGACATCCCAGCAGCATGTGTCCTGATTTGCATCATCCTACACACTGAATAGTGAATTTACAGTTCATCTGCCTCCTCCAGCAAATTGTAGAATCATAGAATGGTTTAGGGTGGAAAGGCCATCCCTTGCCTATGGGCAGGGACACCTTCCCCTAGGGATGATTGCTCAAGGGCCCATCCTTTCTGGCCTTAAACCTTTCCAGGGATGGTGCATCCACAGCTTCTCTGGGAAACCTGTGTCAGGGCCCCACAACCCTCACAGGGAAGAATCCTTCCTATCTAATTTAAACCTGCTCTCTGTCAGCCTAAAGTTTAATGCTACTTTTTGATCCACTTTTCAAAATGAGGTGACAATCATCCTTTTTAAATATTGGCTCCTTTTTAGGTGTTTTCTGTTTTGGCAGTATGTGTGAAGGGACAGCACAGACCAGTCAGGCTGGTAGGGTCTGATGGGGGTTATCAGAGTCCACCAAGTAGTGCATCCATTGAGCAGCCTTGGTTCTTGGCAAAGTATGTGAGCCTATACATGGTGTTCATGGTACTGGTGCTCTGTGTGCTCTTACTGTCTTGGGACCAATTTTGAACAGCTTTAGATCTGAAATCTCCTACCACTGTGAATGAGTTCACGGCATCTTCTTTCCAGTGCTGTAATTCCCCCCATCAGACAATGCTTTAGTACTTTAGAAATTACTTCATTTAACCTTCTGTCAGCTCATCTTTGGTAGAGAGCTGCAAATCCTGGACTGTCCTTGGGGTTCTCTTGATTAGATTTCACATTCACTTGCTTTAAGCTAAATGATGCTCTGTTCTACCAGCAAAACATCACTGAAGTCAATAGTGTTGCACTTGCTTTTTTTTTTTTTTTTTTTTAAAGCAAATTTGAAATTCCCTTTCGACAA
>VZTB01010198.1:924981-938891 GCA_013397245.1 Thryothorus ludovicianus | reverse complement strand
TTTTTTTTGTAATGCATATCTGAAATTCCCTTCAGACAAAGAGAAAAGGAGATGCTATGCCCTGTGGTCCACAGCTGAATAAAAGTTGCTGCTTTGGAACTGCAATGGCTCATTGCCAAAACAAAATAAAATGGAAGGACATAAAAAATTGGCAGATTATACTTTTGAAGTATTCCTTACATGTCTTTGTCTTCAAATGTTGACCTGAGATGAACATTCTTCTGTTAACTGGACAGGGTAAAAAGTGTTTCTTGAACACAGATTATGAACATAGCACAGCTTTTACTTTCAAGAAATTACTGAATCTAGGCCATCTGAAGTTATTTAAGCATGACCATTTCAACACCTTCAATGAAACTCTTCCTCCAGACATTGTAGGTGCTGTATTACAGAGCTGCAATGCACTATTAAGAAACATAGTGGATATTTCTATGGTTTTTAGAAATTAATTGAAAATTTTGGCGCACAGTTCCCTCTGATCTGAAGAGGGTAGTCTCTTTGCTACTCTACAGTATGAAGTAGTACTATTCTAATCCTACAGAAACTCCCAGGATGTCTCTAGACCAAATTAATACAGGATATGAGGTGATAGCCCAGTCTTTAGAAAAGGTTCTAGTGCATTAGAAAATGCACAAGACCACCTTGGAGATGCTGATGGTTGTTCAGCTGTTCCCAGACAGCAATGATGGAGCTTTGTCTGCTGAATTGCTCTGACAGGACAACTGCAGCTATTGAGAACTAAGAAACCTTAAATATATTCTAGTATCTCTGTGATGTTCTAATAATCTATTTCCTTTCAGTTTGTAGATAGCTGCCTACTTAAAAGAAATCCCAAAAATCAACCAACCAATCAAAAAAACAAACAAACAAAAAAGACCTACCGAAAAATTGTAAAGTGTCACTATTGAGAGCAGTGTTTGGAAAAGTTAAACTCTTCACAATGTAGAAAAGAATGTTAAGATAATTCACACATACACACATACTTTATGGTTTTTTTTGTGTGAGTTTTTTTTTAAGCTCTTGACTCCCTGAGATGAAAGTATTTCCAATACTAAGCCACTATTTTATGTGATATAGGATGAGGTTTGAAGCTGTACTACTGATGCTGAATCCAAAATCTCTTTCTCAGCTCAAGCAACAAAGAAAGATGCCCGAATTCTACTTATAACAATTCTTTTCTCATGCCAAGTGTATGTGAAAGATGAGTAAAGACCTCTGTGGCACTAGCAGTGGTGTCACTGGGGAAAATGAGCTTGTCATTACTAATGAGCCAGAAGGAATCGCTCTGAAAGCAAATCCAGCTCAGCCCCTGGGCAGGCAAGCTGCTAGAACTGGGAAAGATTTTAAAAAACAAGCAAGCAAACAAAAGCCCTAAGGCTGTTATGTGTAGATTTCCCTCACTGTCCTGCCAGGTCAGGGTGAATCTGCTGGACCTGTCACCTCGGAGGCCCAAATGTTTTGTCATCCAGTGAAGTAACCCTGCTCTGAAATTAATAAGAAAGCTGATTTTTTTTTAACCTTTTTTTCTCCATTTTATTCCAGATCAGTTTTATTAATCTATGTATTTTTATTGTCTGGTTGGAATGAGGAATTTGGATAGTATGTTTAAGAAGGGCCAATTGTTTTATCACCTTCCTTTTTCCAAAGGGATCCCTTTGAGGTGTTATTTATGCTTTGTAATAGATGAGGTTTTGTGTTTTCATTATATATTTGCTATTACAAGGGCAAATTGGTGCAAACTAAATAATAGACATAATAATGCATCTTGAAGAATACAAATAACAGGTGGAATGTACTTCATGTATGATGAGCAGATAGCTGGAGAAGCCACCAACTTCCCTTGGCTGGTGCCATTGAATGCAAGTTTAATCCTATCTTTGATCTCCCTAACAACAGCAGTGAATAACTGCTGTCCTTTTTTCCAATGGACCCTATATTTGGCAGATTTTAATATACTTTTCATACTGAAAGGAAATCAATATCTGAAGAGCAAGTGTTGAGAATCTTCTGTTGAGGCTGTCCCTTGCTTTGATCAAAGAAGATGCCCAATTATTGGGAAAGCCTGCTATTAAAAATAAGGCTTATTCTCTTTTTATAGGTAAAAGGGTTTTTTTAATTTTTGCCCTTTAACAGGGGACTCTGAACTTTCTGTAATTATTTAACAGTGGGAATTGGTCTCCAGCAATAGATCAGGAAACATCCTGGGACACCTAGTTAGTCCCTCAGCAACGAGTAGTTTGTGAGGAGGAAATAACATGCTGATTTGCAGTTATAATTGAGGAAAATTGCTCGAGAGGATTCTGACAGTACAGAAAATAGGCCAATTAGTTACTCAGCTCTGATCCTCCTATGATTCATGATTGCTTCAATTTAATTTTGCTGTCACTTAGGAAGCAAGGTTAAGAATAGATTCACTTCTTTTAGATGCCTCTTAGCTTACTCTTGCCTGGATTTTGGGGAGGTAGGTGGATAGGAGAGTTTGAGATTGTTGTTTTGTTTTTTTTTTTCCTCTATGATTGTATGACTTGAGTCTAAAATTCAAATTTTCTCAATGTTACACTTAACACTTATTAATCACAGAGCTATTCATAAGGATTAAAACCTTCACACACATTTTTCTTTTTTTTTTTTTTTTCAAAGATAAAATGTACCCTACCAGTAAGTTAATAACACTTTCATGCTGTTACCTTACAGCACTCTACAGTAATCAATATTAAATAAAAAGAACTTCAAGCAAAAAATCACAGCTCAGTAAATCAGCCAAGGGTAAGATTGTACTGTTCGCCCTTGAGCAGTACTCAAAGACAATGATGCAAATTTGGAGACCTTAAAATGCCAGTGAAGCCACCCAAAAGGCAGCCTAAGGACATCTCTCCCTCTGAAGTCCTGGTCTGTCTGTGCCTCCTTGGTGGTTTCTGTTTCCTGGTACATGTGCTGGCCTGGCTGAGCACTGACCCTTGCACCTGGTCTCTGCTGGCTTCAGCAGGTGGGCTGGTCTGAGGCTGGAACCCTCCTGAGCCCTGCCTGGTGCCCCACAGGCACCTCCTTGTCTGAGTATTGCCCTCATGGAATCATAGAATAACTTTTTAGTCTGGAAAAGCCCTTTGAGATAATAAAATGTTAACCCAACACTGCCAAATCACCACCAAACCATGTCTCCAAGTGCCACACCTACACATCTCCAAATCCCTCCAGAGGTGTGGTGACTGCCTTGGGCAGCCTGTTCCAGGGCTTGACAACTCTTTTGGTGAAGAAACATTTCCTAATATCCATTCTAAACCTCCCTGGTGCAGTGTGAGGCCCCTTTTGTCCTATTGCTTTCTAGCTGGGAGAAGCAGCTGACCCCTACCTGGGTACAGCCTCCATTCAGGTAATTCTAGAGAGCAAGGTCTCTCCTCAGCCTACTTGAACTGTAGTGAAACTGTATAGTGTTCATTGCTTGATAGATGTGTTGTTCTTAAACACACAACTGGAATTCTTGCCATCTCATTTATTTCATGTATTTTTTTTAACAAAATGAGACATTTCCTTAGGACAATAATGAATCACTCAACTACTCCCATTAGAGAAACCTGCACTGTCACAGTAGTGGTTTCTTTACAGGAATTAAATGTATTAGAAAGACCAAACCATTTTTTAACTTTTCAAGTCTGCATTGAAAAGAGAACGTAAGTAGTAAATTGGGCAGCATGTTCCTGTGTGGACACTGACCAGGCAGATAAACACATGGGATGATTACACAATATATTCAATAAGTATGTTTATGGGGCACATCTAACAGTCAAAGAAAATAACTTGAAAACAAATGCAAAAGCAAAGGAGCTATCCTGAAAAGCACAATGTTTGTGTCTTCTCTCATAAATACAGCACGTGCCTCCTCCTTTACAAAGCGTTGGGCTCAAGTCATTTGCCACTGCACACGACTGACAGGACCCTGTTAAATTGGCAGAAGCCTGTATTTTATACCCCTGGCAGATAAAATGCATTGCTTGTTCAGTGTAGCAACACAAATCACTTGCACACACAGGCTGCTGCTCTTAAATCTCAAGAGCTCTCAGGAGTTGTGTTAGTACACAGAAAGAGGAGCATGTGTCTATTTTTGTGGAGAGGGAAAAAATGTTTTTATTTTTAAGCAGGCACATTTTACCTACTAAGATGTAGTTGTGTGAAGCCACTGTCATGCCCAGTAAAGATTTAATTTTGGAGTGAGCTAGACTTTCCACAGATGTGTCTCAAATGTACGTTACCTGGGAACTCATGTCCTCCCTTAGCAGGGAACAGAGACTGGGAATGGCACATACAAATAAATGTATGTGAGCACGTAGCAAAAGCAGGAATAAAAAGGAAAAAATTACTAGTTGCAGCTTTATATAGTTAAGAACATGTTTGGATTTGACAATGTAACGTTTTTTTCTGTTAACGAGTAACATTGTTTCTTATAGCTCATGTGATTTCCATTGACTTATTCTATATGCTATATAATAAAAGTTAAGGAGTAGAACAAAAACAAGTTGCAGTTTGGAGCAAGTTAATGGTATTTCATTAACAAACTGTAAATAGTAACAGCATAAGCTAGATGTGAAACTGCTTTCACAGGCCATAAATGCTTAATGTTTATTACCAATAAAAGTCAAAGGAGCATTTAGCAAAACAGTTTACCAAACAAACATTAAATACTATAATGCATTAGATTCAGTGGACAGAATCAGGTTATTTAATTAACAATGAGTAATCTGTAATCAGGTTATTTAATTAACAATGAGTAATCTGTTAGGGCTTTATTCACCACAAATAATCTGCAGCTTCACGCATTAAAAGAACTCAGGAAAGCTGTGTAGTGATGGAAGAATCCAGAGGTGCTAGATGTAAAAAGCCCTGGTGGGTAAAGAGTTCACCTTTGCTGTCTCCATACTCGTTTCTCTTTAGTCATGCAGGTCTACATTACCTGTCTTTCTGATAGTTTAAGTAATTTTGAGAAATAACAGTAGAAGTCTTTTTACAAGTAATTATTTCAATTATATTCTCAGTCATGTTCTTTTGATGCAAGGCATTTTGTTAATCTTTTTTTTTTTAAAAAAATGCTACAAATGACTAATGAGGGTAATATCCCATTTAAGATGTAAAACTCAGGGATGGAGTCTCCCCAATTAAACAGTGACATAAATGAGCATTTAGGTTGGACTATGATGCATTCAGAGTCAAAATGGGCAGTCTCTTTGGATTGGTGACTTTGTATTTCAATTGCAGTACATGTAAGAATCTGTAGAGGATAATGACCTTTGCTAACCAATACTATGGGACCAAAATTATGTTGAGACTTTTGCATACCCTGACTGGCCAGAAAATTGTGGGTTTAACCAAAACTTCTCAACAGAAATATTTCTCAGAGACATCTGCTTGCAGGTTCTTAAACATGTTCTTTTGTGAAGAATTCTTTCCTGAAATGCTTTTTTTTCCCCCCCTCTATATATTGAAACTGTATGTCTGCTTTAGACTGGGTATCCAACCTAAAGCTAACATTAGGTCAAGTGAATCCCACCAGGACCCTAATTTGATAACCCAGGGCAGATAGATATCTGCTCAATGCTTCTCAAAGGTAGGCCCATTCAAATAAATATATTAAGATTTTTCAGGATTGGAAACTTGGCTAATTTAGCAGCATGGAAGGCTTATGTGGGTTGCATCAAAATCAAACTTAAAGCTTGGAACCACGAAACTATTTCAGAAGATGAGGGTGGTTGTGTGTGCTGAAATTTTACAGGTGAAAGAAGTAATGGATATCATAGTGATTAAACAAGTCTCAGTGTAAGAGTGGGGCAGATACAGCTGGTGTGAACTTCATAACTTCAGAGTTTGGAGTCTTATTTCACAGTCTTCCCTTTGATGGCAGTTTATGATCATAATAATCATGTGGCTAATGTTCTGTAATTCAATTACTGCACTGTTGTGAACATTAACAATTATGTAGCAGATCTGAAACACAGTGGGACAAACTGGCAGTATTTGTATTTCAGTCAGTTACAGCCTATTGCATAATTACTACAGATAAGTTACTGTTTAATCCATAGCAACACAAGGAATGAATTACAAAAATAATTATGTGCCTAATACCACCTCTTGAAATGAATGAAACATACAAACTCAAAATTATGGCAAAGTTACAAAGGACTTGGTCTAAGAAGTGTGCTCTTTGTCTTCAAGTGAATAAGAATTGTTGCCAGTTTAAGTTTGTGTAGCTTTCTATTTCAGATCTTCATTTTTGCTCAAAATCATTATGAAAACATATTTTGAAACATTTAAATTTGTTTTTAGATTTACCATGACGTATATTTTCCACTTAAAGTAGCAATGACTTATAACTGCCGTCATGGCTTTTGTTAGCATTAAATAATAATGTTGGTTCAGTAACAAAATCCAGCTCATGAGCTCACACAGAGCTTTGGTCACTGGCCATCACGTTTGGCTCACAGTGAAAGCAGCAGTGATTTGAGGTAGGGAGTCCACTGCTGTGTGCATAGACTGGAGGGCATTGTTGGCCTTAATCAACAAGTTGCTACCTTCAGAAACTCATTTTTGACATCGTATCTCACTCAATGTCAGAGTAAATTGCATGATTGATGTTCTAGTCTGTTTATCAAGGAACTCATGCATTCCCTTCCTAAAATCAATATTTAAGAATAAAATTGCCCTATCATAATTTAGTTTATCAATGTAAGTAAAAAATATTGTTTCACCTGAAGAATTAACTCTTCAAAGAGTAACAAAAAGGCAGAATTGATGTAAGTGATGCCAGGCTTGGCCAGTTCAGCATTTCTCATATTGGCCCTCTTCACACAAGAAACAGGGCAAAAATTAAACTACTGCCTTCTGCTGAGCAGTGTACAAAATAAAAGCCATAGCTTCCAATGACATGGCTAGTGAGTTACCACAGAGACCATGAAAAGGAGCTCCACTTGGTTCTCCTACCTTTGATTTCAGCCATGGCAGTGTATTTTCCTTTTTCTTGTTGGAAGGACTAGAATGTACTTAATTACCTTTAATGTTCAAGGAACAGCAATTAAAGTTCCAGTTGCAGTGTGTTTAAAATGACCATGAGTAACATTTGAATTTATATTTGGACATATGTTACCTCATTCCTGCAGTGCTGAAGGGTAAGAAGTACATCAGGACCACTGTACATCCCTCTGGCCAAAAGAGTCAGCCCTGCCAGTCACTTCACTCGAGGTGTTAGTATTTCTGATGGAACTTTCTAGCAGTTAACCCAATTTCCTTTTCTGTTTGCATAAGCTTGTGGTGGCAGGTGGAGCAGTTGGTTTCACTAACGGCTTGCTTGTGTTTGCTCTGCCCTTGGGCTCGAGCAGAGCACTACTGAGAGTGTTCTGCCTACAGCACATACACTTCTATCAACACCAATGGCTCTAGAAAAGGATTAATTTCTTGTGCTGAGCTCTTCTGTTTTTCTAGGTTTAATACAAAATTGAATCCATCTGATGATAACATGTTGCTATGACCTCATTTTAAAGAAGGTATAATTTTATTAGGATTCATTATTACAGTATTTATTTTTTAATTCCTGTCTGAATGATGTAAATTGAAAACACTCTCGTCTTATTTGCTCCCAGTCACAAGATAAATTCAGAGTGATCAAAGGGTATTTCAGTGCATGTATAACGGCTGAAGGCATCAGCTTATTTTCAGAACCAATGTGAAAGCACAAATACATAGAAGTAGTAAGGCTCTCTTGATGCAAGAACATTCTCATATTCCTGTATTTTCTTTACTGTGGTGTCCTCAGCTTCTTTCTGATCCCACGTCTAATTTTAGCAAAAGCACTTCCCCAGGTATGATTTGGAAAATACAAACTTCTGTGCAAGGTTGGTTCTACGTTAGACCAGAACTTATCACTGATCTGAAAAAACATGAGTCATCATGTCCTCCAACCTTTTCTTCCCTGATTTGAACCATATAGTGTAAAGAGGCTTCAATTATATACTTGATTGCTAAACATTTTAATTATAAGTCAGTAAATTCATACAGAATGCTAACTCACCACAGCAGTACAGGAATTGTTCTTACTCAGTAGGTGAGATTTGAGAAACATGCTTGTCATTGATACATCATTAGGATGTCACAGTTACCTAAGCTACAAATGTGAAGGACATTTGTTTAATCTGTGACTTCTTTTGCAGAAATGAGTAATCTTTTAGTGCGTCCTCATTTGGGATGTTTCTCAAGTGTTCATCATCTCATAGCCTGAGTCAACCTGTGACAAAATAAAGGAGAGCTTTTATTAAAAACAAAGCCTCAATAGTCTAATGTGGGAACCTATTCAACTTCTGAGCTCCTTAAAGAGCATTTTTTAGTCCTAAAGGTACTGTCCCAAGTCCTATGTGACTGTCTCAAGACATCATCTCTGCTTAGTTTATTGAGAAGTCTGGTGACACAGATTTCTCAACATTTCCCAAGAAGAGACATGTCCCTTCCTCTTTTTTTTGGCTTTTTTCTAAATATATATTTAAAAATAGCACAACTGAAGAAATCTAACCTTTGGCATTTTTTTAAGTTATAATACTCTCACTAAATGAAGCCAATATTATCAACTGTGATCTGATTTTTTTTTTTTTAATGCTTAGTTTAGGTCTTGATGACTTTATTTCTTTTATCAGAGATGTCTTCATTTAGGATATGGTTTTCCTGAAAAATATGGTCTTGTGAATGCTCAAATTTTGTTTGATTTGCTTGCGAAATCTCAGAAATCATATGAAATTTTGTTAGAAAACATTATTTATGGCTAAAATAGATACACAAAACTTTAGAATGAGGGTTTAGACTCTGAAATCTCATCCTTGTTGTTATAACTTGCAAAGTGTAATTAAATACTTACTCGGTAACCAAACCAAAATCATCAAAGTTTGACATGCAATCAGGATTATATTGTTAACAGCTTATCCTGTGTGCTGGAAAGAATCCTTTCGCTATTCTCTTTGTCAGGACCTGTGTGATTAAAAGTTGGATGCACACACATTGTTCCATCAGCAATGTGCATGGTGCCTTCTGAGCAACAGATTAAAGAATCTCTGTGTTTTAAATACTTTTTTTTCTTCACAATGGGAATCACATAATCCCCTCTTATCCATTTTAATAAGCTGTGCTTTATGCTGATCTAGTGAGTGAACATTTGATAAGGATTATAAAAATGTGTTGCATTTATGTTAAACCACCAACATTGCACTTTGAAACAGACTTCAATAAAGTGTAGAGACAGATGTATCTCCTCTCCTTGCCTGTTTTCGAAAGCACTGATCTAAGACTACTGTGCCATAGATTCCAATTATAACTTATGATAGTGCCTAGAATAACTTCTTCCCTGGCTAAGGGCTTCCAGTGTTTGGCTACTTGGTGGTGCTGGGAGGACCAAGAGTATTTGCATTCAGACTGGTTGCTGTTGGCATTAGATCATCTTCTGCAGCCTCTGAATAATTTGCAGAGTAGCACAAGCACATTCTCCTCCCTTTTTTATCTTTTCAGTTCAAGTGCTTTCAGCTCACAAAAATCTTTATACAAGTTTCCTAATCTTGATTCTTGGAACAAAGTGGAAGGTTTTCTTTTTGTTAGTTCGGTGTTGGGTGCAGGCAGGTGCTCAGAGGGCCAATGGAGACAGCGTTGTCAAACAATGAGGCTTGATCCAAAAATCTAATATGCAGAGAAGTGACTCAGGTAAAACTGCAGCTGTGCAAACTCCAAGTTTTCTTGACAACTTGCCATACTTTATTTGTGGCTATAATCTATTATTGAAACTATCAACAAATATGGATCAATGTGGGTTTGGCTGTCCCACACAGCCTTACTCCACCTTTCTGCCTGTGCCTGAAGGAGCAGTCTGGGCACTGGCTGCTACAGGGACTCTGAAGGTGAGGAAGACGTTAAATACTGACTTATTGCTCAACAGATCTGACAAGAACTTAAAAAGAACAATATCAGCATTGTTCTCTACTGTCCTGGAGGAGAGAGAGCTCTTATTTCCCTGCCCCTGCTCCCTCTGAGGTAGTGGTGTGCCTGCAAACCCCAGTGCTCTGTCCCTGCTGCTGCCATGATCTTCCCACATTCTATGCTCAACAACAGGAAGCATAGCTCTGGGCTGAATTTTGCCAAGGTTTTGGGCTTCTAGGAAAATGTGTTCTCTTCCATCATAAGGAATACATGTACCATGAAGAGGTACAAAATTGGTGTTTCAGTACCTTCCTCTCGGGCCATAAGTAAGGCCGGATGCTCTCACATGTATGCCAAGTAAACTGCTCCACAATAGGTTTGGATTTCTTTTTGTTTGACCATTTTCTCTTTAGAAGACTTTGCAAATAAGAGGGAGATTCCCAGCCTTGGATAAGCTGAAGAGGCCTGAGGTGTTAGTGCAGCAAGAGAGCTGAGCATGTCAAATTTGCAGAGATGTGCAAGAGCCTGGCAGAAACCTGCCCAGAGCTCCTGCACTCCCATTCTTGGCACAGGGCGTGGCACGGGTGGATGGCAGACTTGCTCTGCCAGCGTTAGTGCTGGCACTACACAGCTCTGCTTTGCACACTGGCAAGGTGTTTTGGGGCTGGGGAACTCTCCCTCCGCTCCTTCTCAAGCTGTGTGCAAGCCCTGTTCTCATTAACAAATGCATTGCATTGATATCCTGATATTTAGGGCCTCTGATGGACTCAGCTTTTTTTTATAGGGTTATGTCAATATACATTATCCCACAGTCTTGCTAAAAAATCATTTTATAGCTGCTTGGAGTGAGATAAGATTACAGATTAAAGGAACTTTTTGCCATAGCCTGCTGGTTTGCTTATTTCTGTTCCTCAGTCCAGTGAGTCTGGAGGCTTAGATATCTCTAAGGTTCAATTTTCTCCAGTCACTTCCTTATTTTTGGAGGTNTTTTTTTTTTTGGTTTGTTGGTTGATTTGTTTCTGTGGCTTTTCCTGTGGGTGCTTTGCATTGCTGCTCTTCAAGTAGGGAATTAAAAATGAAGCTTGAAGAATGCCCAAATGTCTTCTAAGTGAATCTGCTCACTGACAGGGAGAGAATTCACTCATGGATAACCCAAATAATCCCTAGATTTCATTTACAGCAATCCCAGAACTACAGAAGCTCTTCTTGTAATAAGAGGATGTTATAACATCCTTTATACAAATAAATTATAAATGGAACAGCTATAAAGAAATGTGTTAACAATACATTTAACATCAAATAATTGCAAGTCTTGTAAATAAAACATGAAGAAGGAAGTCTAGATCTGTATTCTCTCCCTTATGTATATAGCCTTTGTTCAAGTGCAAAAGCCATTTCCAGTCAGCAAAGACATGCAGGTGATTTGATTGGCACATGTGAGTACAAGAGTTGGTATGAGATCCTGAGTTCATTTAGAAATGCATTTATATCACAACAGACTGTGTGGAACCAGTACTTCTGGTGAAGACCTATGTAAGCCATAACTAATAATGAATAGACCAGCCATATCACCCTTGCCAGTCAGTCAAAAATAAAGATTATTAGGTCTTCTTAATTTGTATGTGATGGCTTGGTAAGACTGAGCACTTGATTCTGTTGAAGAGATAAAGTTGTTACAGGAATATAGGACCCAAAGGATACGTGTTTAAAGATATTTCCATTGTAATGTAGTAAGCAAAAATCACTACATCCAAAGCCTGTCTTAGGCTCTGATGCCTCTGAGGAAATTGCTGCCTTGTGTTCAAATTTGAGTTTATAAGTTGTGATGCCCCAGTCTGTCTTAGGGCCCAAACTGGTATGAAAAACACCATCCACCCCTACTCCATGATGTGCAGGAAGCAAAGGGATGAACTGGAGCTGAGCTGTCACTCCCTGCCAGAAACTGCTGGAAACTGGGTTGCACCCACACTTTGCTCTCTTGGTTTGTGAGATAGACTTTGGGCTTTGCCTAACACAGCCAAGATGTCAGGATTTCCCTTTCATGGTAAACCTAAGTCTGCCCCTTGGCTTCTGAGAGTACTTAGCACTTGACAGAAGATTGTCCTGTCAATGGAAATGGACCATGAACCTGTGAGCTGATTGAGAGCTGCTCCTTCCAAAGCAACTGCCTGCACCCAGGAATGTGTGCTCTGAGCTGTGCTTGTGGCCACAGCAGGTCAGAGTAAAATCATCTGCTCTGGGCTTCTGTTCTTCTACAGCAAAAACTCCTCCTGGGCTCTGGATGTGGTATTTTGTAATGACATATTTGCAGCTGTCGTACTTGGAGTCCTCCAAGTGCTGGATCATATTGCTGCAGGCTTGCTTCCTAAGGGAAAACTATTTTACCTAATTTTGTGGATTTCTTGACTAGTGCTAACAATATTTGCCTTTTCTTAGAGCACGAGGGGTTGGATTTAAGCTTACTTGTCTAGTACAAAAGATGGCATCATTAACATTTTAAGGTGCTCCTGAGTACCTCCAAGTTTTTATTGTAAAATATACTGTGCATGTAGCACTCCTGACAGTGTGGTACAACAAAGCAGCACTGTCAGCACTTGTGTGCAATGCCTTCACACACTGTCACAGTCAAGCCAATGAAAATACATTTTAAAAGTCTTACATGTTCTGAGTTTGGCTTATAAATAATAATATTTTGTTTTAATATTACATTTCTTCTGTTTCTGTGCAAATAATATGTAGCTGCACATGTATAGTTGGGGTGCAGGCATGTAATGTGATACATATATTAATGTAAATATTGAGAAATAGTTTGGATAGGTACGTCTTGACTACACAGCAAAGGATATAAGAACATCAGGGGTACAAATAATGAAGCGATAATGTTGTGAAGGACATCCTCATTTCACAGATTCTCTCCATGCACAGTGCTTTGCTTTCTTTTCTGCAGTAGGAATCACCTGTAATATCTTCCTGAATTGTACTAGCAATGTTGCTGAGTTGTTTTATTTTTTTTCTGGAATGACTAATAAAATGCATCTTTGAAGTTCATGGGAGAACAAACAAAAAAAAAATAACCAAACAAAATGGGGCTGTTACTGCCTGGGAAGTCATTTTGCAATGGATAAAAGGTCAGAGTAGCTTTTTTCTGTGTATTTTCCTGTTGGGAATATTCATCATCTATAAAGTGCTGCATCTGCGACCTTTGTGAGTATTTTATCAATAACAAAGAACTGAATAATTCTACCATTTTTGAAAAACCACTCATCTATATTTAAACAGTATGGAAGAGAAAATCTCTGTACTCAGAGCTTTGGAGGCAAGTTATATACAATAAATCCTGTTTCTTATGGCCATTATTAACTTGCCACTGTTACTTGAAGAGGCAAAAGGGTATATAAAGCCTCCATGTTCTATGTAGAAGTAATTAATACAGTTGTATTCAGATTTGATTGCATTTTCTTATATGTATCTGTCAGCCATGAGCACAGGTGACCGTAAGCCCCCCAGCCTGGGGTGGGGTGCACTGTGGCCCACAGTCTGTGCTGTCACATGAACACAGAGTGGCTTTGTCTCAGAGCAGGGTCTGCCCAAACTCTGCGTCACCATCAGGTTGCCCCAAACTTTGAGGTCCATGATAGTTTAAAGAACAAGCCTGTCCTGATTTAGGGCAAATTTGGGAAAAATCCTCTGGATGGAGTTCCTCTAGAAAGTGAATCCGAACCACCCCTCCTCCTAGCTGGATCGGGACAGAAAAAATTTCCTTGGAGGAAAGTGGAAAAGAGTTGTTTATTTAACAGTCAAAACATTTCCCAGCACAAAAATGAACAACATTGACAACACAACCTCTGTGTGCCCCGCAGAGATGCCAAATTCAGAAAGTCTCTCCCGGGGCTGGAGCTCGGCTCAGTTGCTGTCGGTCCCTCAGGGCTGGCAAAGGCCGGGCCCAGGCCAGGCCCGGTGGGACACAGGTGGGAGCTCCT